>LUCM01009576.1:52126-72439 GCA_008360955.1 Fasciolopsis buskii
GTAGAGCTGCTCTCAAGAGTTGCGCCAGCGAACCGCAAATTTAGTGCAATTTAACATGAAATGGCTTGCACCGTGTTGCTCACGAATAGTTCCAGAAAACTCTGTAGAATCTTGCAAAACAGTTTGTGCAATTTTGAATTTCTCCTCGCATACTTGTTCATTGCGCATTGCTTTGCAGATTCTGATCGAGCCTGCCGAATAGTGCAACGTAGCATATATCCCCATGTGATTTCTGATTTCCATTATGTGCATTTCCTCTGCATTATCCGTGTAAAAAATTTGATCTTGTCTCGCGCAGGCCTCTTGCAAAAATAGAAATATGCATTATCATTACTATTATTGTTGATATTAACAGAATCCAAGGTCAGACACTCATCTTCAACTCATCGTGGCGAAGGTAATGGACGAGGATGAGAACCGTGGGTGTAGGACGCTGTCAGATCCACCGTTTCGACTGGCACACATCGAGCGAGCAGCTCGGCTGCAGCGGTGCGCGGGCGCAGCTAGGCCGGGGGATCGCAGCCCCTGTGTTCATCTCAGTTTGGGTTTTCGGCGCCCAGTCAACTCCTAACAACAAAAACCCATGGGACCACCAACAGAGAGGCAGATTTCTCTATTGGCGAGCGATGCCAAGGCCCCGTGACATCCGCCAGTTCCCAGCTTGTTCCGCATGGCCCCAATCGAAGCCCTCTCCGTCGATCTTCTAATGAGGGTCCACTGTAGCGAGCCGAGCCGAGTATAAGTGACACGTAAGTGGTCACAACGGTTACGGGAAGGGAACCCTAATGTGAGATTCGCGTTAGGACAATTGGCTCTATAATTCATACGGAAACCCTTCTTTCCCGCCCCTCAACTCAGTCTCCCCGTTCAGTTCCGGCACTTCGAACCTCACATCTTTTCCGTTGCCAAAAACCCCTAAAAGATTTTATAGATTCTTCTATTGCATTTATTACGACAATCCATAAAGCAAACTCCTCTGGCTTCCCCCATTCCCAACTTCAAACCCAGGCCTGACATTAGGAATAGCCACTTGCATACATGCAGCACCGTGTTGGATGAACCTCACCTCTCTTCCCAAAGGATCATTTGCTGAGCAATCTGGCTTAGATTCCTCAAAACTTCAATGCCAAGGCTATAAGTATGGAGTGTCCATGTAAACCTCTGTGCATCCTACTCCCCACCCAACTCCAAAGCTCTTGTCAAAACGGGTGCAGCACCAATATTCAACTATCGTCTTTGAGTATTCACCTCAGCCACTAACTTTGTTTCCTACTGTGCGTGTCTCTTTACAACGATGAACATCGCTCGGCGGCAACACATTTATTTCCACGAAACCTCAGTTTCTCCGTTTTCCAGCCCTCATGGAACCCTCCCTGTTGTCCTCTGCTATTTCCTTTTTTCTACTTTTACGAAATGAAACGCTGCGCCTTTTGTCGCAGGTTCCTTCCTTTCCTTTCTAACAGATTCCATCTGATTTTCCACGGTTTTATAACCACTTCTGGAGATTCAACTGTCTGATTTATTAAAATCAACATCATAAATCATGAATTTTTACTGTGGATTTAGTCAATGTCTAGTGCACCTCTATCTCTCTTATTCCTTTCAAAACGTTTCTACCGCGGTTATTCACTGACCGTTCCCTTAAACACTCGCTCTATTGTTACTCACATGAACGGAAGACTTACAAGCCAGATCGACCTATCCATCCGAATATTCACATCCAAATATCCTAATTGGCTGACAGTACCCGTCACAGCCTTGATATTTTTCATTTTGTTGTGCACAATGTTAGCTTTCTGAGCTACTTGCAAGACTGGTCGCTTCCTAAAGCACAGCTAGTCCAAAAGGCCGCTTATTCCTTTTTTCCACTCCGTTCAATTCAATAATTAATTCGTACTCCGGTTACTGCTATTCCGACTCGCCTGGGCCAATCAACTGCTGGAAACCTGACGGCTGGCTCATGCCTATCTTTTCAGTCAAAGATCATGCTGCATAAAGGGATCTAACCACAGCATGGACAATCCACCACGTCCGTCTGGGTGTATATGGCGAGCCACGGGATGGCATCACGCCGGCTAAAGTGTAATGATAAGACGTCCTCATCGACTCAAATTTCCTCAAAACTATCCGTTACCATCTACGGTTTTATCAACCAAACGTGAATTAAGAAGTACGTCATTTGTTATTCTGCAAATTCTCCACCCGTTTGTGCCCCTGTCATCGCACGTCATGATCATGCGCGCTGCATGTGTTTCGACACTGTCCGGAAGATAATTATTGTTATAGGTACTTTGTGCAATTAAACGAAGAGATTAGACACAGATGTGTTTCGTTGCGAGTATGATTACGTCGATTTTCACCTTTGATTAACAGTGGTTGAAGATCTGAAAGGAAGAACGTGTCCACTCGCTGAGGCAGACAGGATGGAGCCGAGGCATTGTTTTGTTCATAAACATCACCAAATTGACAAGCAACAATAACAACTCAGAAAAGAAATTAGCCCACACCGAAAATAGAAGAGCTCGGGTTTGTATGCAAGACCTCCGTAGACTTCAAATGTCCGCAAATTTTCCCCGCAGGAACTCTTTTTACATGATGATTCAGGGACGCTTTGGGAAAGAGCGGGCGCAAGCCGGAAAATGGGGTGCATGTTCATAAAGGGAATAAGAGGGTGCTAACCACAGCGGTGTTAGTGGTTGAGGGTGAACGACTGTTGGACATCCAAACAGAAAGCTATCGTAAAGCTTAGTGGTTACTATGGCCTATTGCGACACTGTTCGGGTAAGCGGACCGGATTCACTAAGGTCACCCTTTGTACAGGAATCAAAATTGAGAAAGCCGATAAAACAGGCATGAAACCGGGAAACAAAGAGCTAGACATTCTGAAAGTTGTTCCAGTCGGCAGTGAGGTGATCTGGTAGAAGACGAAAAATGATTGAAAGTTTTGCTACAGCATGTAGTGGTTCCTACTGAGCTTTGCGGAGAAGTATGTCAGGAAGAGTTAATCACAGGAAAAAATGAATGGAGGAACTCGCATGGATGTGAAATGTCTCTGCGCTATTTGGGTGAAATGCCTGGCATTTGATTTAGTTTATAAAAGTACAGCTGGCCATGATTAGATATTGTGGCACATTTTTAATATACCAAAGTGGGATATAGAAGTGACGAATGAACCTGAACTTCCACTGATAGTGTGAATCTGGTGCTTTTCAGAAGCAAAAACCTAATGGCCGGTTTTGTGATCGCCAGCATATCAAAATTTACCATCTGAGATATCCACCGTGAGGAGCGGCATCAGTTCTTTTTAGGGCTATCTGCCGGATGCAAAAGGAGAACCAGACAGATAAGCTCGCAGATGGTATGTTCTGTAGACCTCTATTAAACCTTTGCATAAAATATTCCCCATAGTTCGGTTAACTGACCGGTGGATACCTTATCTCCCTGCCGATTTGTGCTTGTCTGGTGCTTTTAGTTCCTGGAGCGCTTCGCATTAACCTGCACCCAACACATCTAGTTTAAGTAGCCCCTGGTTTATTGGCGGATGCCGGAAAAGTCAGATTGCACTCGGTGATACAGGTTATTAAAGAATAAAATTATAGTTTCGACTATATCATTATCCGTAAGAGCTAATTATCTTCTGGCCCTCCCAAGGTTCCTACATATTCAGCGGTACTCTCTTACACTGCACATTTCCACAAAAGCCTCTTTTCGTCCTAAAAGCCAAATGCTGAGTTTTTCCAGTGGCATGCACCCATGGCAGCATTATCTTCTTCGCAGTGTCCTTGGCGTTCCAGCGACCCTTTTCTTGCTAAAAGGAAGTGACGGATAAAATCTGTGCTACAAAATGGCTACTGCGAGGAAGTTTTAAGTGCTTTTCTAAAGCGACCCTAACTTAGGCATCCTCTGGTTACTAACAACCTTACTTCATCTTTTCGACGGTGCAACTCTATTTCAAAATTCTTGACAGCGTGCGCGTCAAGAGCACCTCAAGATAACGTCTTCCGTCTAGTTACCACCAACATTGAAGAAATGTGCTCTGGCCGTCATTTGAGGCCTGCGATTTATCAGTTTTCTTTCATTTTCCCCATACCTGAATTACAGGTCTTCGTGAAAAGGTCCTGGGACGAGTTTCATTTATGTCATTAACCAACTCAAATATCTCAATCAGATCCCACGGGCTCCTCGAGGGCTCATTTCAGAACAAGTCTGCTTCCGTAGGTCGTGCATCCTCGACCTTTAACTGTACAATTTTCTAGTCGCTGCACCTTTTGCAGGCAGCTCCTGTCATTTTTGACCCATGATGACCGGGCCTGAACACAGTAATCAAAATGTTACCTAACAAAAGCCTTACATAGTGCGACGAAAATCTGTGCATTTCGGCATGGCGACGCCGACCTCACTGCAAAAAGATTTGCCCCTGGCTTCCTCTGCGGCCGTAGCAGATTGTTCAGCCCATTTGAAATTTGGTGCAACTTGTATTTTTTGTTCTTTATATTACTCTCTGCATCTGTTGCGAAGGACCATTTTCAGATGGTATTGTAATGTCCTCTAAAAGCCTTGATGGCCCGTGGCTGTATCCTGCGTCAAGCAGTAGATACCGTGTTTTCCGCCCAGTATGTTTCGGAGATTTCACTGCCTGGTGTTTCGCTTCAGGTAGAACCAACTATTCTTAAGTCATTGGAGAATTAAAAATACTGAGATTTCGGAATCATAATTTAACCATTTTGTAATGAATTCACACCTGGGTCGCGTGAAACAGTTTGAGCTAGCGTGTCTAGACACTCGGCCATGGGAACATACGGTAGTGAAGTCTTAGCATTCCTCAAAGACGATCGGAAGAGGTTTACTCCATCGTTCGGGATATCCCCAATTCGCACATAAACTTTTGAGCTCGGGTGTTTTTCGCCCGTTGTGGTCTTTTCATTGTTTGTTTGCGTAACTTGGATGGAAGCCAATTCACTACTTAATATTGGCCTGCGTTGTTTCGTTACTGTGGCTAACCGAAATGCACATATCAATTTCAAGTCCAAGCACTGCATCTGAAGTCGTGATGCGGAGCTGCCCTGTATTTAACGATTGATCCTGTATGCTAACGTGGCCGAAAGATAAGACTGGATTGAACGGTTTGAACTGGCGTGGAGTATCCGGAAAGGCTTGAAGAAGGAGTACCAAGTGCCATTTTCCTTCACAGTGTATGGCCGTTTATTTATTCACTTATGAAGAATTTCTTATTTCAAGGATCTCAGGCGTCGATGTCATCCGACAAACCGAAGGCACTTTCAGCAGTCACGTAGTTCTAGTGAATTTCCAAGTCACACAACATACAATGTTTCTTTCCTTGGTCCTTGGCACAAATATCAAAGCCCGTGAATTTATTCTGACACTACCGACAGATCTCCAAATGTACCTATTGAAATCAGCTGGAGATACGGATACGTGCTTGATTTAGACGAAATTGTTGCTCTTACCAGATGTACCATCTGCCAAATCTCGAAAGGCTTGTGAGTAATCAGGCGAAGTAACCGAGGCCAGCGTAAGACACTCTACTTTCAAAAACTCATCTCTGGTAGTCTTGAACGTCGCCTGCTGTGAGAATGTCGCGGGGGGGAGATACAAAGCCGGTTAATCGCTAACTCTGTTGTGGTAAACTCTGTTCCCCCTGTACATCCCGATTTCGGAATATTGTACGCTATTCATGTGGAAAGGTCTTTTATTTTCCTGAGGTGTTCTGTCAGTCTAAGCGCAATATAGTCGGGGTGCGGAAGAAAATATCAATCATCTGCTAACACTGAAACCGTCGACTGAATGCATCCTATTGCTTTACCAAACTACCGAATCCCAGTTGAGGTTGAGACATCGGTTAGTTGTTGGCACTTGGAGAAGCAAACCGATTCTTATCAAGAAAATCCTTGACAAAATCTAGCCAGGTGTTTCCGTCAGGCCTCATGCTGCGCGCATCCACGGTGTCACTGTTCGCCGTCTCGCGCTTCTTGGTGAATTAATCATTCCAGCATGACTACGGCATGAATACTACTTCATTCGTTTCATAGTTTCAGATATCACTCCCTGTATGTTGGCAGTGAGTGCCCTCCTTGCATTGGTTCACTCGCTTCCAGTTCGGACGAAGCCCATTGCTGTCTCAGACTAGTTATTAATCTAAAAATTGATCGCGGAGTGTTGCAATAACATAGGCCACAAGGCGGCGGACTCGGTCATTCTGGAGGTAGATGGTGGTTCTTTCCTAAGACAACGAGAGCCACCGTATTGAAAACGATTAGTAAGATGGAGTACGAGGGCATTATTTTCTGTGCAAATTTGCCATTATGGGCGATAGTGGCGACCATGGAAAGTGATGTTTAGACACCCAGTGTTTGTAGTGACTATCGTCAAACCCCCCATTCATATCTGCGTGGATATGACCCTGCTAAAGCGAAGCCAGAGAATTTCATGAAGTGCATACTCGGCAGTCGGCAATTCTTGAGTCACTATCTGGGGAGTGAATTCAGTTTCCGCTTTCCCCACAACCCGAGTCATTCGTGTGATTTACTACCATTCTACTCTCTAATGCTTGGCCTCCACGCATCGCGTGCCTCATCTCAAGCCGCCACAGATATGGCAATTTAAGGATTGGAGGAATGCTGAACCAAAAATTTGATGCCACCTCATTTGGCCTCACCAAAAGAGAACATGGCTCACGATTGATACACGTACCTCATTGAACGATCTAGGAGAAAGCTACAGTTAGAGCAATTAAAAGTACGTTCGATGTATCCCGGTCGGGAATCCTTCGATTCTGGATTAATGTGTCCGGTTGCCAATCCGATCCGCTGGTACGAATTGGGTCAGTGAGGTCATACATAGCTGGACCAAATACATTGGTTAAACACAAACTATAGCCAGGTCTTCATCAGAGGGACGTACCATGCTGATCACAGACGCATTCGATGTGGAATCAAGGCGGTGTTGGAACAATCATGGATCAAGGGGCTGTAAATCATTTTTTACTCTGTTTACGGTGGCGTTGAATTCCAGTTATATCCCACCTCTGTATACCACAAGAGAAATGGGAAGAGAACCAACTACCAAAGAGTTTGTGATCCCGTAGATTTCGTGTTAAGCATACGATGTGACACAAGATCAAAGGCCTTCATCATATCTAAAGTAATTACAGTCACTGAATTTCCGTCGTTGCAGCCTCCTACACAAAGCTTAAGGAATCATTCATGCAGGTAGAACATGATTTACTTTGAAGGAAGCATTGTTGGTCAAAGTTGATTGGGTCACTATCCAACAAGTTATTAACTTACTTTTATTATTCTCTTCGTATTACGTCAGACAGTTAGGGTATGGCTGATGGGTTTATATTTGAATGATTCCTTCCTTGAGCTTTGTTTTGAATTAGGACAATGACAGAAGTTTCCCACCGAGGCGCAAAAGTGCCACTATTCAAGGGGAGGTTAAATAAATTAGACAACAGTGTTGAAATACATACATCCCCAAACTTGAAGTATGCTGGGGGGAAATAGCCTAGTCCAATGTGTAGAGGCAGTTTTATTTTGGGCAGCAATATTTCGGTATCACTTCTTGGGACTAGAATTGGGGAAGGATACAGAGGAGACTGAGTAATTTTGTTATACTGATGTTGTCATCCCTAGTCACTGATAAGGGAAATATTTATAGAAAACCTCTGACATCAGTAGAAGGTTATTTCTAATAATGTTCCTAAATATGACCGATGCGGTGCTTGAACAAGTTAGGGGGTTGTTGGTTTCCAGTAACTGGGCTAGTGCTCCAGCCTCGATGACAGAATGCAACGCTCTAATTCCCTTGTTTTTGAAGAGAGGTGCTAAGGGACCTAACCTCTGCAGATATATGGTTGGCCTACAATATCGTAACGAATATTTTCCGTCAGTTTGAATGTGGTTTGCACTAGTGGATACCTTATTTTAAGGTGATACATGGTGTCCCACATTTTTGGGTTTGTGCTGTGTCAGGTTCTGATGATTAGATCAATTCAGCCACATAGAGTTGCGTACAATTGGCTGGCGGATTGAAGAACAGACAGTCCCGCGGGGTTCTGCAGTATGGCTTGGTGATAGCTGAGAAGATAACGGGCGGCGAGACTAAAAAATTCCAATCATTCCGAGAGTGATTACATTTCAGTATTTAGTTTTCTATGGACGTACGTGCCTGGGTTAGGCAAGTTGCGAAGAATATGTAAGAAAATGCAGTTGGGCTTCGTGGGTAACGCGGGCGTCCACCCACCCAGTCGTGTGCTGGAAAGAGACTTGCAAAGGTATTTTCGGGAGGAAAATTAAGTTCGCTAAATTCCAGGCGCGCTGAATTTGCCCACCGCCAGCACGGGACATAGAAATTCGAGAACGGTGTTAACTGCATCAATCCGTGGTAAGAACTCCGAATGACTTGTAATAACGGGTCGTTACATACAACTGACAAGTAAGTCTTGATGCCCAGTTGCCACAATCAGTCAGATGGAATCTTGCGATTAATTAAAAGTAGAGTGATTTTACTACGAGAGTGGAAGGGTATCTCTTGCGCTTATGAGACAGTTCCCCTAGCGCTTACATATCCTGCCTTCTCGAAAAGCATTGTGACCTCCTGCGCCAGTGTTTCCTTTGAGGCTGTTGTCGGTTAGTCATATTTCACTGATAAGTGTGAAATCATAGGTATGCGTATGTACCAGCGGGCGCTACCCATATGCCTCATTGAACATAGATCAGACGTTAAATAGGAACAATGAAAATACCTTAGCAGTTTAAGCACTTGAATGTAGGTAACCGAATTTAGTGTCATCAACGGTGTCAGACATGGTTTGCGATGGTGAGTCACCGTGAAACAGTTAAAGAGGAAAGATCGTTGGTGTAAAGACCGTTTGGGGGAATATGTCCTAATACTTTCAATTCATAAACTAGGGCGGGTTCCAGCTTGTTTGTTGAAAGAGCCCATAAGCGGCACGGGGTTATGGCGGTTGATTTTTAATCCTGTGAGATTCTAATCTGAAACGTTTGGGTCCAAAGGAGCCAACCACGCCCTCTGAAAGGGTGACTGTTAGATACTACTTCGTAGATTACTGAATGTCCCTTCCAAGACAGAATTACATGAGCGTGCAAAAATAGCCGAATGTCCGATAAAATCGTAAAGAATTTTAATGCTTTGCGGCAAATGAAGAGTAACATTTAGCCCAAGTTTACTTTTGAGTATTACCAAACTGTCTGAGTACGTGATAGGAGGGTTGTATAGAATGTAATTTATGCGGATTGATAAAGTGATCCGACACTTGTTCGACTCAGTGAGCACCATTTCCCATTGATCTATCCAAATGACACGGTGACTTTGACTTTAACAAAATGTGGAAAGCAAAATGAGTATAACAGTGAAATTAATCTTTAAAAAATCGAGAATACTTGTCTCAGTGTTACTTTTATATTTTACAGATTATAGGCGTAGTAGTATTCCATGCAATTCTATAGCTGTATTGAAACTGGGAAATGTCTTTCACACTTATCTAAAGATATCCAGTTGATCTTCACAGCTCTGTAGATCTATTTTGCTTGCAGCCGCTTACCTAGATGGATATTCGTAGAATTCATCATCTCCCAACACAGTATAGCTTGGCAAAAGCTCGTCACAACAATACTCACGAACTCTTCCAACCCCATACATGAAAACCTAGAGGAGTGTATTCCCTCCTCTGTGACCCGTTCCAACTATAAACACGTTCATGTCCGAACGCGAGAACGCAGTTTTTCTGCTCTTAAGTACTTAGTTGGATTTTTGAATAACCCCAAAACCACAATAGTACAAGCTAAAGGCGGTTTGCAGTGAAATTTCGTAAATATTCCCTGATTTTGACCATTTGTTGTAGAGTTTTCCGACGTTCACAATGTCTTTCGACTCTGCGAAAGCCGAGTATCCAACCTTCCGTATGCACAAGCATTTACGCATTTGTTTACGCACTAGCAACTAACCGAAAGGATGTGAATTTGACGGTCAATATCGTCTGCTTCATAGTTTTTTTGTTTTAGTGCCGTTTAGTCGTTCTCCTTTGACCGCTGGTGTTAACTCACCTATTCGCGAATTACCGACATTTAATGCCATAGAATAAAGCAATACACACCTTGGCGTGACTTGAACTACCTGGTCAGTAAACTTATGTGAATTTCTTTAAAGTAGATCAACATTAGGAGAATGTTGACGGTAGTTTGATTGTCCTCTTGGGTAAGGTCATACATGACGTTCATTTTAACATATTGAGTGCCGCACAAAACCAAATTGTGTTCTGATGCTGAACTGGCACGTCAGTTCCGATAGCTTGACTGAGCTGGTCTAATCTATTAAATCGTGAATTGTAAATCAGCAGAGGGGTGTACATTTAGCCACACAAAATTGACGTTGGTCTAATATTTATGGCCGTGGTTTCGTGTTGAATGTCCATTTTGGTTACTAGTTTTGACCGAAATAATAGCAGACCCGTCAAAAACTACATACGTCTTCACTCGAAATCGAGTTCGTGCACAACTGAATTCTAACTCAGTCATTCTGATCTTCATATCAGCACAACAAAAGACCACTTTCTAGCTGAAATTCAGTCTTCCCTGATGGATAAATTCAATAGATTTTCATGAATGAAATTTTCACTGACCAAGTGTATAAACCTCATCAAAAACGCTAGGAATATCCTAGCTTCATACCTAGATGGCTGGTAGGTACTTTAACCATATTTTGATCGCAAATACTTTCGGGGTTGAGGTTCTACCAGTATATCAGCCTAATGGGTTTAAATTGATGGATTCCTTTGCAATGAGGGGGCATATAATCTGTTGTTTTATCTCAGTCAAGTTTGTTAAGTCTATCCTAGTCCAAGAACAACTTGTTGCGCTAAAAAGCAAAACTGCACCAAAAGTATTTCATATTCCATTCTGAAATCAATTGATATCAGTCCTTGGTGTTGATACAAGTGCAGCTGGATGTGTCCTGGTTTCCTTACCAACGAGCGCTGTTGTTCACTTCGTACACTGCCGATAACGATGAATGAGAGCGTATATCATTCATTGTGTTCTCAACGGTTAAACCAATGTAGGTTTCCGGACCAGGTTGGTTAGTTTGTGTAAAACTCACATTCAACAAGTCCAGAAAAATAATAGGCACGAATACTCTACGTTCTGTGAACACAATTTAAGGTCTATAGTTGTTCTGACTCATAGGAATAGTTTAAATGTTTCATGATAAGACATGCCAGTGGGGGAACAACGGCTGAAATTAGATATAGTGCTCACCAGTAATAATGGACGGATAGCTACTAACTTCTTCGAATTTCCGTTGGTTTATAGAGACCGTACTAAAACCTTGGTGTGTGAAGAGCGTTTGCATGACTAACTGTATTTTGCAACCCGAAGAACAAATTCTGACTACATCAAAGTGCCAACTAAAGGAATGATCAAACGTTTAACGTTTACATTAGCGCCGCGAAATAAACGAACATAGCATCTATATAAATAACACGTTTATTGAAAGAGGTTAGTTCTCGCTAATGCCTCTTTAACCCTGTGCGAAACTGATACAGAGGTAGTCTAAGGGCCTTGATTTTCAGCGGCCCTCGAGCTGAGCCGTCAAAATTGTGTCCGCCAACTGGTAGAGCTCACTTGAAATTCTGCCTTGCGAACGAAAAGAATTTGAACGAAGGAGCAAACATACTCCTTAACCTGACTTATTATGTTTTAATAAATTATTCAAAGGCACAGCCATCTCCAGGTCGCCACGGCGCTCTCTTCATAGAACAGAACTGAAGAATAGACCGTTCGATCTGACTGAGAGCGTGTCTTGACCCGACAGTCTTCAGCCTGATAGATTCCATGGTGCATGTCGTCTGAGTGACCTATAAACTCCCAGAATCCACTTACGCTGCTGACAGCGCCTCGCCAGGTTGGGCACAGGACTTGCAATGACCTAACCTGGGCTAATTTCTGCGTAAAAAGAAGGCAAATCCTATATCACCATAGTTCACTGGAGACGATTCTTTGGAGTCCATCCGCTGGCCGTGGCAATTATGAAACAAAATGAAGGAAATATGTACGAGCATTTGATTGACCTCCAACGAAGTGAATAAACAAAACTCAGGGAAATAACCCAGGGAAATGCACAAAAATAACTGTCTATTTAATCACTTTTCAAAAGGTCGTAAGTGAACATCCTTGGATCGCGGAAAAAAGGAAACATAATTGGGATAAACTTGCTGGTTGTGGAACACACTCATCGGCCAATGGGCAAAGTGACTTGTCAGTTTGGAACTCCGGGATGGTTCAGGCAGAATCACGTGCCCCAGCCTCATCTGAATTACTGGTTAAGTAGGCGCATGGCTTCATATTTTTGATCGCTAGCAGTGATCCGAAATCGATTGCGTCGTTCCAACACCCTGAATGGAACACATGCGGAGAGGTTCTGACGTCGTGCAAACGTAAAAAAGCAAACTAGCACGTTAATTGTTCTGTAGCCATTGTTCACCTGGCCACCGCACCTACAAGCTATGTATACGTGTATCAAATTGTCAAGTCTAAGAAGTTCAGCTAAAGCCGTTGGCTGCATCTGTGCAATGACGGCCGGCGGTGGCCAGGCGGATGTCGTGATGTTTGGACGTGAAGGCCGTGGGTTCGGATCCCCCCACCGCCAGTCAACCTCTCCACTTGGCAGCCTTCTGTTGGCCGTAGCTCCCTTCCTGAAAAATGAGGTACATTGTTATTTCAATAATAAAGGAAGTAAAAGATAAAAAGAATAAGTGAAGAATTCTTGTAAATACAAATGTGCAGATGACGCCTCGGGATATTTGAATTCTTTGTTCAACTTCAACGAACTGACAATATCCATGTGAAATTACAAACACAGGTGCATTAACGTCCCAAAGCGGTCACTTTATGTCTGTTTGCTTTGTTCTGTTGTCACTGGTGGGATGTAAGCATTCAATGGCGAACATTTATTTCACAGTGGGGCAAAAGAACAGTTAGTTTGATTGTGATGCGGATGCCTGGGTGAGCCAAACAATGCAGCACGTTGAGACTTGTCCCGTTCGAAAACTAGATGGTGGTAGACAGGGAATGAGTCACGGTCATACTGTTGTACTGTGAGACAAGAGCGCACACCCAATGGAATCTCTAAAGTTTTCAGTGATGTTTCATTGCTAGACCCCAGTCGGACCTATTTCCGAACTCTTGTCTGTTGTGAAAGACTGGAGGTCCGTGACGGGGGATTAACATCAGCGACAGAGTACCAGATGCAACTTTGAGTTAACAAAGGTATGAAGGTAATGGATTTTGATTCGGTTTATCCATTATCATGGTCAAAGATCAATACTTCTGCGAGAGCATCGCACCGATTAAGTCAATCAATAATCCGAGAGAAAGAGCCGCATGAGAAGGCCAAAGAATAACTCTGGAGAAAATCAGGTAGCAGAAAAATTGATTAGTGAGTGTTGATTATTGAAGATCAATATAAAGGACTCGAATTTAATAAATAAACGAACTTCGGTGTGCTGGAATTGGTTTTTCTTAATAGAGTTTGTGGGAACAGTCGAGATATAGAAACAGCTTGAGATTTGCGGCCGAAGAAAATCAGACGTCTTCTTCCCTTTTCTCCGGTAGAAAGCAAAAGTTGCCGCGCACCGCCGGAAACCTGCACAACAGAATCGTATTGCTCCAACTCATGGAAAATGTTGATTAATTCCTTATGGTCCTTAACAATGGTAAACTGCAGTCTTCCGTTGGCATGCAGGAAATGTTCTCTTACGCTGCAAGCAGTTGATAGTTTACGGCATAATGTGGGATATCACGATCCTGTTGGGAGCAACCGACAAAGTAGGACCATTGACGAAACATACCGGCTAGGATCTTGTTCTAAGCATAAGCAGCGATGTCTAAGATGGCCTAAAGGTTAGGATTGACTAGAAGCGTTTGATTGTAAAACTTGCCTTGAGAAAGACTACCCACGGTAGTCGAAACGTTGGCGCATTACATCTACCAACAACGCTGTGTTATTAATATTATATCATTCACAATAAGAAACTGTATGTTTGGTTTGAGAACAAGCGGCTGTGGTAAATCTTTGTTGCACGTCAGTGGAAAACTGACCGTATCAATTACGAGCCTGTGGTTGGCCATCTGTTTTCCCATATGCATAGAACTAGGACAAACGATGTCCGTCTACTAGCGTGCATGATGCCGGACTGAGATCTGTCTAATGAGTGTGAGAAAACAGGTGACGAACCATGGGCTGGAAAGGGATACGACCGATTTTCTAATGAGATGCATCAGAGATGGGCGGGATATATCACAGCCGTTTGTTCCCAAGCTAAACATATAGTTTTTCATTTTGCTTTATAGTTCCTCAATTCAGTGTTTTCATTAGAATTCACCCTTGTAGTATAGTAATCTGGTCGATAAAGCGGCGTTGCCCAAACCAATCGGCACTCATTGAAAATACTAGCCGTTTAACTGCTTCCAAAATAGCTGTTACAAACCCGGCAAGTTCAGTGAAACCATTTGGGCATAACTACTTTTCTAAATGGCAATGCTTTTATCAACACACTGACAGATGTTTCACATACCTGTCGAACACCAGCACAAGAGGATTTCAACCGCCTGCATGTTTATTATTCATTTCATTCACATTCCAAATGCAAAAGGTAAACTCGACTGGTTCAGCAGACAGTCGATTGCCCTATCTGTCTACTTACGCGCCAAGAACCGTTTGTCACATGAATAGTCTACTCAGCTAGTTCCAGATCAAAACGCCTGACCATTTTACCCACTGAACATGACCACACTGTAGTGGAACATGGATTTGTTCCTCCGGATAGCTTGTTTAACCAAACGTTGACCGCCAAGAGCCATTTGCGCGTTGCTCACGCACGCTCCTGTCAAAATATACTCAACCTTCCACCACTTCCGATTGTCTTTTCCTTGTACCGGTTAAGTGTCAGAGTTGCCATTATTGCAATCGTACGAAGCCGAGTAAGAGTGACGCACGAGTGGTCACAAAGGTTAAGTTCAGGCAAACGTGATACGAGATTCGCGGTAGGACAATCGGTTCTACAACAGATGTGCGGGGGGTGAGCGCGCACCATGAGCGCGTGGGTTAACCCAACGAGTATTACATGCTGGAAACATACGTTAACCCTCCTTTTTCCTTTTGTACAATGAACCTGCAGTTCCAGTTCCAATCCCTAATTTTCCATTTCAACTTGCTTTTTTGTTATCTCTATTTTAAAATAGCAAAGGACAACACAGAGGTTAATGCCAACTACAACCTGTATACCATAAAATATGGAGGCATTTCCATTCAGAATGGTCTTGACGATTGTCAAAAATCTGACAAAAATTTAACGTTCACTTATGTACACTGAACGACAGCAACAACTGAAAGACAAATTCGTATTGTTTCACCATCAACCCTGCCCGTTTTCCTGAAATGTTCTGCCATGACGATGTCATTCCGCCTGCCTTTGCTTTTGTGCCACGTTGGCAAGTGACACTGGACACTGGATTGACCTAGCCTAAAATGTAAACTGTCTACGGCTAAGGGTTTACCAGATGAAGTTAAAGTCATCTATAGAGGGGCCTCATTTATTTCATAATTTTTATTCAACCTGACACTTCATTCGCACATTACGGGGTGCTTCTCATAGGATTCGCCAGTCAACGGAAGGCAAGTTGTACGTACTGTCCGATCACTATCAATGGGTTCACCATAACGGGACTTGGTTTTAAATTTTATTAAGAAGCAGAAATTCATATTTACTTCTGATAGTATTGTTAGTAGTTAAGATTTTAGTTGAATTCAGTAGATTCGTGTTAATCTGGCACAGGCTGAATTCATCTCTTTTGAACATAGGCGCAACTGCAATATTCCACTGCCACAATATACACAGAGCCCATACGCGATGGACGATCAGATTGTCATTGCGGGATGCCTCAAGCGCCTACTGACCAGTAGTTTAGTTGCGCAACGTGCGCTAAGTAACTTACATGCACCTACGGGATCCTAGCCAAAGCATGACGTCCCAATGTTTGTGTGATTAAACTGTTGGTCGCAATCTACTATCTTTTACTCTCATTTTGATCAGCGCACGCAAATCATGGACTATATCAAATAAGTAATTGTGTGGGTTTGTTGGTACTTGACTTCAGTGAGGTTGCACCCCGGTTAACGGTATTCTGCCGTTGACACAGCCTTGGGTCTGTTTAAGTGTGCGCTTAGTTTGATCTGGTTTGTTTTGAAACACGTTGATCGTAGGGGCTACTTTCACCGGTGCCCGTGCTTGAAAGAGCTAAACTGAGTTCGGGCCAGATTAGTGCGAATTTGTTGAATTCTGTCAAATTCCCCGTTACAACGAACAATGCGTATAGTAAAGCTGAGATGCCGACGTATTCGCCTGAGTCACTTAACAGCAGCACGGCTGTATTTCACTGCGTCAGGTCTCAGAAACACAGTGCAACCGTGTTGCCTTATTTTAAAGGTGATGATTATAGAAGATCGCGAAAAGATTTCTCTCCTTCCCCTTACTTATTCATATGACAAATTACATTGAATTCGGGAAGGTGAAAGCTACCGACTGAACGCTGCCAACTGAGAAGTCAAACAGCAGAGGGAAAATGCCGATCGGAGATATCCAGGCTGAAGTCTATTATCCTCTCATCCCGAACCACTGAATACTAAATTCTACATTCATCTGGTCCACATGACCATTGCCGTAGTTTGTGGTATCAGCATTTTAGCGATCAGAAATCCCAGGCTTCGGTAATGAACCCAGTGAGTCGCTGTCCGTCACAGGGTGACATGCTCCCTATCATCATAAAAAGAGAACTCTGACCGAAAAACAGCGGCCTGTAAGGAACTTTTAGGAAGTCCACATTTATTCCCGATTTATTCATTGCGGTTTTCCGTAGAAGACCAAGAACAAAAGTTATAAGTAGACATGATGTGAGTGTACAGAATTTTCACACAAATAATGAAAAATTCTGTTGTTACACTTCTTTCTGAAAGCTGGATTACCATGGGTAGTTAGTGATCAGAATATTTAAGAAAATTCAACTGTAAAAGGCAGAGACACTAAAAAAAGCTACAAACTGGACTTCAAAACGGTGATCATAGTACGACGCTGGATCACACATATGATCTGGGTTCAAACCATTCGGCTGTGTTATGAACTCGTGGCAAAGACTTGGGCAAATAATCCATGTTTAATCGGGGATCATAGAGTATATCGTTAACAGAAGCAGCTCGTTGGTGATACGTTGCATGTGGCGCAGAGTGACGAACATTTTGATCCAGACCAAGACCACAGGAGAGAAATCTTGTCTGATCGGACACGATATCCTTATTCGTGGGATAATTTACCTTCTCAAATGGCGTCATTTTACGTTTCACTGGGGCGTACTGGGCGGGACAGTTTCGATCTTGACTCGGTTGAGACATTACCCAACCCTGACCCCATTTCCATAGAGGGCGAGAACTGCTATTTTGTCGTCCAGCTGAAGCATCCATTGAAAACTGCTCTGGTTGCTTTTGCGAATGCAAAGACAGTGGTAAGAACGATTTCGGAGAAGAGCGAGAAGATTCTCTCGTCTGGTTTGGAAAACCACTCAGATGTGAATGAAAATTCGAGGATTCCGGATGGTTTTGCGAGTTCGTTCGATATTGTTGAGTTTGTTTAATTGACCATAGCAAGCGACATCCAAAAATATCACAGAACTGAGCTCGAAAATTTGAGCTAAATACAATACAGACTGGTAACAGGCATGCTCCAGGAAGATCAGCCAACTCTCGACAGACAACACGAGCGGTGAGCATTACGAAATATCGTTGCCATGTTCCGTCCAGTTCAATCTGAACAAGAAAAGAAATTTTTCAATTGGGGTTGGGTGATCAAGTTTAGTTACCGCTTGGGTTGAACACAACTTCATGATAAATGAAAATCTTCAGGTAGCAAGCCCCCGTTGGATGGCTTTATACAATTAAATCTTTGATGCAATTCGCTGATTGTCAGTCAGTCATAGAGTGAGCAAGTAGCAGAATGAATCACAAACTAAATAAGTGTCGAATATTTCGTTGGTGGCATATGAATTGTCCTGATTATATCATGATTGTCATGCAGTGATTAGGCTTAGTAAGTTCCACATGTTCGATTTCAGCAGAGGATTTCATATACAAACTTGCTTGAAGGTAACGTTGTACAGGGTGTTCTGCCTCAGTGATGCAAACGTCTCAATTTCCGATTGCTAATATAAGGAAACCAGTAAAAACAGCTAAACGTGTCTACGAAGTTTATGGTAATATTTGTCACCAAACATGGTAAATCTTGAGCCAAACTATGATCAAAACACCGAAGGGCGGAGGGCCACAAAACCGATTTGTACAACAACAACTGATGTTGAACACTGGAACTAACACGACACAGAAAACAAAACGTGTAGTGAGTTTTTGTAATGATGGTAAATTATTTTGATATCCCTTCTCTTTGGATGTCCTGTTATAGATACATTGATCAGGCAAATTCACGCATCTAAGTTCAGTCAACGGGCATTAGTTGTGTACCAACAAAAACAACAACGAACTTGCATTTCTCTATGACGATTTGCGCAATGAGGCAAGGGTGAAGAACATCCACGTATTTAAAGATAGGGGATCCAGTCTATTCTCCCAAACCATCATTGAATACTTCCAGCAGGATGATTTACAAGCAGGCACACCACCATCATCAACAACAACGGCCCATCACGATCGTTGTGAATCTTCCACATGAACCTTGCTAGTAACCGTGCGAGTCACCGAATAGTCACTCACAAGCACACACCTGATCTTGTCAGCCAGTTACCTTCTGAATACCACTATTCGCCCCGGACTTCTGAACTGGTGATATAAAATTGACTATGGTTGCAAACGCTACCTCAAAATCTTTGGAAAATTTTATCAAGAGGAAGATGAAAAATTGACCACACAGTGACAGTCCGTTCGGTTGTCGTTAGTGGCATATCCCGAGGCATTCCGAATAATCGCTCACCATCGATCAACTGCGTAGGATGCATTAAGTTGTTGTGATCCGAATGGCCGATGCGTGATCAGACAGTGTCATACACGTTGATGTCTATTTCAGCGATGCGCTAGAAATTCACTGCAGCTGTTTGTCTCACCCAGGATCCTAGGTAGATTGTTCCATGCCCCAAGCAAACTGCGACATTCAAATGGGATTTCACTTCAGTTGACATGACCGAGGAAATTACTGCTGATTAAGACCCAGTCAGAGTTAATGGATAAGCAGTTCTGATTTTGGATGAACCCGTGCAAAACACCCACATAATTCAGAGGCTAATGTGTCCTGAAATTCACTTGATCCTTGAGGGTTCGGGACCTAATGAGGGTAGGGTAGACGCGATCTGTGTAAGGGAAGCTACGTGCGGATCCTAAAAGTGCAGGGCCACTTTGATTCTCTGCGGTGGGTCATGCACAGTTGAAGCTCGATTGCAGGGTAGACCAAGATATTCGAAACAGTCTGAAAATGAAGCAAAACTAAAACACTTAGTTTCTCTTTTCAACATTAATATGCTGAGGCGTTGAATTTGCATGTTTGCAGCATGCAGGCTGGACAACGAACTCCTTGTGTCCGTCAGGGTTGTCTCATCATGTGCAAACTGAACGAGACCCAGTTGAATCTTGAAGGACCTGAGTGATTTTGGATTTGCTCGGGCCTCAAACACGGTGACCTCAATTTCCATTTGGTAAGGTAAGTGTACGAAGCCGAAATGTAATCATCACTGTCATTTACGGGTTCAGGAATTTAGGTGCTCGACAAAACCATGGCGCAAACGGGCACGGCAAGAGCCCTTAACCGTCTAAATTTACTCGAGGGCCTCCATTAGTGCGCCCGTGACTGATAGTGATGACTACATTTCGGCCTCGTACTTACCTTACCAAATGGAAATTGAGGTCACCGTGTTTGAGGCCCGAGCAAATCCAAAATCACTCAGGTCCTTCAAGATTCAACTGGGTCTCGTTCAGTTTGCACATGATGAGACAACCCTGACGGACACAAGGAGTTCGTTGTCCAGCCTGCATGCTGCAAACATGCAAATTCAACGCCTCAGCATATTAATGTTGAAAAGAAAAACTAAGTGTTTTAGTTTTGCTTCATTTTCAGACTGTTTCGAATATCTTGGTCTACCCTGCAATCGAGCTTCAACTGTGCATGACCCACCGCAGAGAATCAAAGTGGCCCTGCACTTTTAGGATCCGCACGTAGCTTCCCTT
>LUCM01009576.1:72640-83122 GCA_008360955.1 Fasciolopsis buskii
ACCCATGATTGATCACGTCTTCTCACATTCCCCGTAAAAGAACTAGGGCCGATCTCAGTCGGGCTTCATGTGCGCTAGTAGTCGGACGTCAATAAGGTACAGTGCTGTGCAGTTCGGCGAACTGTCCGAGACGACTAAGCTGCACGGAAACCGGTAAACCAGAATATCGGGTGTTATTTTCGAAAATTTTGGACGAGCAAATTAAATTTGATCATTTGGTGCGTGGTTTCTGTTTAGCAATCGCTGAATTACAAAAAAATGGCAATTAGGCATACCAGGGAAATGAAACCAAATGGGTTAACAAGATTTAGGAAATAACTTCATTGCAATCCTATCCTAATATTCTCATACATGTTTAATTTCTTCAGTATATTATTATTATTATTATTTGTTTCCCTTATTTTCATAAGTCCATGAACAATTTACTCTACGGATACTTAGTTGTGAAACACACTATTTATGGAAGAGACAAGGAATGGATATCGTTAGTACCATCACCACAGTTCATTCATTTACAAGAAAACGATCGGAATAGTTATTTTCTGTTGCATTTATTCCGATGGCGCTAGTAGACCATAGCCTAGTGGACATTTTTGTGCTTGGCTTTGAGAGACGCAGAGAAACAATGATTTCTGCATATTTCGATCCCAGTATACTTCTGAATCAACCTCCGTTCAAATGTCTTTCACGCACCTCCCGTATGATGCTTGTATCCGTTGTACACGCGTATCCCCTTAGAGCGAACAGAAAGACTTCCGGATGGTCTTAACCTACGAAATCTCGCGATGATATCTTTCTATCATTTTATCTCTCAGGCCACGTGAATAAGTTCCATTTAGTTATATGTCAGTCTCCCTTAGCGCTTATTTTTTCCTAATTACCTAGGAGACACTAACACTTAGTAGTACAAGTGATCAATGGAACTACTGTGTAATCATTCGAAAGCCCCGGCGTTATTCATGATGCTGTCTTTATCAAAAGATGAATAATAATCCAATTGACGAAACTGAAAACTGCTTCAAATGATGACTTCAGTATCATCCAGTGAAACTGAGGTGATAGCTAGGCGCCGAACTGGTATACTCCTCTAGCGGATTATCTGATCTAAGAGGAATTGTTCCAAATACCCCTATCATACCACTGGTTAACAGTGTACATAACTTCAGAGAACCTTCTACTATTGAATAAACAAGCCATGTAGGCTACAATTACCCGCAGAATCTCCCTGTAACACGCTTGGGATCCGTGCGAACCTCGATGTGAAACGAAGTTTACCCTAAACTGAATTTCTTACACAATGAATTTTTATCCCCTTTTACATGTACCTAGGTTTGATATACAAATGCTTGGGACTCCCTCTAGAAACGTTCGCAAAGATCACCAGAAATGGTCAATTTTGCTGTCGCAACCAGGCATTTCAGGAATTGCGTCCGTCATTCCGACTGGGTTAGCACACCTGAAGGGTCTCCTTCCTGCAGACTCGAATAACGGGTACTCAGTTATCACTTGGCTTGATTCTTCACAAGGCTCCAAACATTCATTCGAATTGAACATTGACGAGTACAAAGGCATTTGGAACAGTCTTCCCTTGGAGTAATTATCCTCTCTGAATACATTTTCAAGTCCAATGTGACAAGGCGAGTTATCAAAACTACCGGAACTTTGGACACGGACACTGTCTGTCTCAGGTTACCCAAAACTGACCGGAGCTACTGTTTATAGTCTTCGGATCGATATGCGCGGCGTTCAGTCCTCCAAGGTATTAATCTCCGCTCGGTCACGGCTCCAGCAAGATGCAAATTTCTGCCGCGGCTGCTGCGGGTCTACAGGCACGATCGTGTGCCTTTGCCTAACCATCCCACTGTCCGGGTGCAGAACAGATTGAAGTTCGTCTCATCAGTCCAACAAAGGCCGTCTTTTTGTTGGTCCACTTCAAACATCTCGAAAGCGTAATGCTTGCGTCTCTCCTTCGTACCTGAATTGATCAATCCAGATGGGATGAGGTGAAGCTTTCCCAAAGTAATCAGTCGACAGTCCATGTAATTGCCGATTGTGGTTCGTGAAACCCCTGTCGAATTCGGTTTCCACTCTAGCCAGCATCAACTCAAGTGTAACTGTTAGATCTTCCAACCCTCTGACCATATGGTCTATTTCTGTATCGTTCACAATTTTCCTTCGAGTTCTGTTTCTTGGCAGACATCCATACAAAGTTCGTCCGCTGTCTGGTATTTCACACCATTGCGCTTTTCAACCACACACCATTCTCCACCATCCTCAGAAGCCTTCACAACTAGTTTGCCTACTCCTTCGTCAGCACTATCGTACTTTTCGCGAAACATAATGAAAAGAAAATGGTCACACCTCCCATTTGTTACTATTTCATTTGACATCATCATGGTCCCATCGAATGCACAACCGATAATATTGAGAGCCCAGCGTCTGGGATCACAACGGCCACGGTTTAGATAGAGCATAAGTTTTCCTGTTTTTGAAACGCCTGCATACTCACAGGTGGAACCGGAGACCGGTTTCTGTCCCCTAAACCAGGGGGAATGCAAATTTTTATTCTATCATTTTCACACGCTTAATAGGAGGACGTCTGCAAGGCAACCGAAGGTCAGTGAGTCACGACTGCATTTCTCTTGCTTAAAACATGCTCACCCGAAAGGGGTGTGAAAAGCAAGCTGACACAATTCAGCCAGGGTCAGCAATTGGTACTGAGGCTGCAGTACCAGTGCTGGCTTTATTTTTGCTGGCGCGAATCTTTCAGTAAACCGTAGTCTCGCCAACCCTAATTTCTAACGGATACCGGTGGTACACAAGGAATCTTCTGACGCTCCAACCACGAATAGCTCTGAAACAGATTAAGGGAAATGGCTTTTACAATTCTAAAAGTGGAAGGATTCTGCGATAGAGTTCCGAAATAATTCATCAATTAAATCTAGAGGTCGATTGATTGATTCGATTTACTGCAGAAATCCTTAGAACTAACTGATTAATGAACTCACTTATCTCACTCCAGTTTTATACTGTGCTCAATGTATAGTGATCAGTGTCGTGTTTGACTTTACTCAAGGGGATAATCAGAGTGCGGTTAACATCCTCATAGTGATGATTTCCCGACAAGTTCACGCAAGTTCACTAGTCAGGTGATGTATATCATCTCCAGGTGTATTTTACTCTATTCAATAGGGACAATTTTCAGAAATCCATAATTAACTGAACTAAGAAGGATGATCAACGAAGAACAGTTAACCAACAATAGCGAAAAGAAACAGTGAAATAAATGATACTGGCCATCAAATTCGCTACCAATTGGTCAGCTGATAATGCATAAATAAATTGGTACACGACCACTGATAATCAGTGAATGTAAACGTCTTAAGTCAGCAGACGTATTCTTCTCACTAAACAAACAATGGCGTCTTTAGCCACCACAGCAGCGACATGAACAAGTCAACCGTTTCCGGGTTTGAATATCTTCTACCCGTCATGTCCATTTCTTTTGACGAGAAGTGCACGAACGAGTGTAAATGCATTTACTCTGGTCGTTTATCACCTCGGTGGATTTCACCTTTTGTTGTCCGCTCGCAGCTGGTAAGGAAGCACAATTCAAAACGCAATCGCTATAGTAAGTCTGATATCTTGAACGTCGTGGTTTTACGATTCTCGTCAGTGGTACGTGAATGACAGAAACATTCATGACATTTAGGTGCATGATTCTGTTTAGCAAAACTGTCAGTTTCCTCGGAAGACGGCCCGTTGTCAATCTGCTACTCCCACCCTGATCTGTTTTGCCGCCTTTTGTGATTTATTATTTGACCGGTCTAGCGGGTGATCTCTCTTCGGCTTTGAACACGTATTGGATATTTGCTAATTCCGTGAAATACTGTGAAGCCTACGACCTCAAACATATCGAAGTAACCCTGATGTGAAAATTTTTAGATTTCGTTAATTAATCTCACCGTCAAATTAATTTTTATAAAAGTCAGGGTCAATGTATGATGTTCACGATCAATCGCGAATAATACTCAGTGTATCCGCACCAATCACATTCTATTTAATCCACCGATCAAGTCCTCCGTACAATTGGAAATATTCTATGAACTGAACCAAACCTAAGCCTACCTCCGTAGCATAGTAATCCAATTGTTTACATTGAACAGTAAAATTCAGCTCAGCTTGAAAGCTTATACGATTTTCGCTTGAAAAAGGACAGTCAGGGATTTTTGAAATTTACGTGCACACAACAACGAAGTGTTCCTGTTATCCATAGCTCCGAAAAGAAATAAATATCCGGCAACATCGATTTTTATATTATCATCTGAATGCCCAAACTTTGCTAATTAAATCATATTCGTTTATTGCCTGATTAGATCAGCTATGCTATTGTTTCAAAAGAAAATTTCTGTTATTTTACTGTATGTGTCTGCAGTACAACGCTATTAAGGAAATGAAAAAAAGGAACTCTCATTGCCCATCAAAATGATCATTTTATATGCGGTGAAGCTAGGAGCTTAAGCAGAACTGCCGAAAAGTCCTACGAGGCCGCAAATAATTCACACAGACACTGCAGCTAAAGCCTGAAATTGTCGCACCGCATAAATTAGTTTGAGACCAGGATTGCAATAAAGTAGTAATGAAGACAAACTTTATTCTACGCAGATCATGGTAATGATTCAACTTTGACAAATACGAAACAATCTGTGCTGTCGCTTTTTCAGGCGAATTATAAATTAGTGACAAACCCGTCGGTTTAGATTACAGTACTTTTCCAAAAAAACATTTAATTATCATAGGGTTATGTTCAAGCAGAGACGCGCCTCGTCTGTTTTTTTTAAAAAAGTGAGACGTCTGCTCTAACTTCAGCTGGTCACTCAAAAATTACTTCTATCTCCCATTTCCGGGAGCCTCAGAGAGAATAGCCAAGTCAAGTGGATACAAACGTCCGTTTGTTAAACCAAAAGGTCGCTTATATTGGATTGGTCCGCTGGCTAATTTGGTCCATTGTTCCTAACTGAATTGTTATGCGGCTTAATCGCTGACTTAGTCGATCGACTTAATCATTCCGATATCATCGCACATGTGTTCCGCTCTGACCACACAGCCACCCATGTTCAAAAGGCGCAGCACAGAATTCGGGAGGACCAGTGAAAAAAGGTTTGGTGTCTGTCAATCTCAGAACATAGCAAGACCTGGAGACTTTCTTAGACAACTTCCTCTTCCAGTTTCGCAGTGCATCGCACGCAGCTATGAAAAAAAGCGCAGCCATGTAATTTAAATCCAGACTACTATCCCCTTCTTTAAGATGTCCGGACTCAAGTGTCACTATTTCTTTTCGTGGCAATGATCTCTGCCCAACTTGTCAAGTCATAGCAAACCAATTAAATCGGTGGTCACAGTGGGTGACCTGAACCGTGCATCGGTGACATCTTAGTCAGATCCATATTATAGAGCCACGTTTACTGATCGTACATTCGGAAGACAGCCAAATTGAGAACAAGAGCCTAGTCGATCCGCAAACGATCGGCTTCATATAGAACTCATTTCAGCTTCTCTAGTTCTAACCAGGAAGTCACTCAGACAAGCAAATCAAATTGATAAGGAATTCTTGTTGAATTAAGTCCGTGATGACTCACTGTAGGCGTCAAACTGCAACAAAGCAATCAGCATTGTAGCGACTGATGAACGCGAAATGGAAACATTTCGGAACGCCCATTTGCCCAAAGATATTCCGCTTACGGTGTTTCCGTCTATACAGTGGATACATGAATGCCTTGCAAATAGATTCGAACGTGGTCTCCAGTTGCTAGGATCTCTCCACTGTCCTCCGTTGCGTAGTCTGCGATCAGAGCTGTTCCAGTGGGTGCCGGTGATTCCTGTCTATGCGTTGTTATGACCAACCGCAGTTAGCGAAACTGCTTTCAGTTGAAGCATTGAAGATATGCTGTAGTTGTAGTTACAGGTACTCCAGTAAATGACGGGGAAGTTACTTTGTAATGCATGAGTCTAGCTGATGAATAACACATACAACAGGTGCGTAGTGCCCCGCAACGTAAAACGAAGAACCTATACAGAAAGCTCTTAGAATAACGCATAATTTGATGATGGAAAATTGGATGTTCTGTTTTCAACCGAGATGCAAGAAATAAGCGAATGAAGTGGATTTAAAAATGAACTGCTCCAGAATGGAAGCCCGTCAATCAATGATGAATCATGAAAACTCTGTGAAACAACGAAACTCGACTGTCGGTCGGTTCTGATAAGGTTTGCTAGTTCTATCCAAAGCTCTTATCTTCGGTGAGGACCAGAAATTCGCCGAATAAATTTTGGGATGTGGGAAGGGATTTTCTCTGCTTGCATACTTTGGAGATGTGAGACTGCCAATGGGCTAATCAGTGGTAATCGACAGGAAATCCAGATCAATGACAAGTGAACTTAAGCCGACCGTATTTTCACTGTCACAGAGACAGCGCCTAACGCAGTCTCACTGATAGAAGTAAGATTAGAACTGCTGGAGTTACATCCTTTCGGAGAAGAAATATATCATGTCTGATGGAATCCGAAAATTCATAACAATACTTGATTTCAGTCAATCAGTCTTCAGTTCCAGAGCCCGCTGTCACCGCTTAAACGGGATTTCCTAAAGACAACGAAGTCTACTTTTTAGAGGTTTTTGAGTCGATTAACATAGTAATGCATTTTTTATCTCCATAAAAACGACCACCTGCATTTTCTAGGCGACAAATTATTCTGTGGGGCACGTAGGGTAGTTAATTATAACCCAAGGGGCACACGATATGCTGCGGTGACATGCTGGACTCGATCACCGAGATCCTTCATAATCCTAGCACTTGTTCGCCAATGGAATAGATTTATAGATTACCACACAAGTTACATACACGCAACAAGTCTAGCCATCGATCTTCCCCTTCATGGTGTTACCGAAGGCAAGAGAAAGTCTTTGTCCAGCGGTCAAAGTGTTAATGTGCGTCGTGGAGTTCAGGTGCTATTTTGCGACTATGACGTCCCATCAGACGCTAGAACAAAAAACTTATTTGAAGCACTTCTTGGTTGTCTGTCAGTGTCAGTGCATCTTGGTGTTACTCGTTTTGACGAACAAACAAGGCAGTTATTTATACATGTCGAGGAACAGTGACAGAAGTCTCCAATCGGCGGACGGTTCTGTCTATTGTCCCATTTTTATTCATCTTCTTAAATTAAGTTATCCGGTGGAAGGGAAGAAACATTTTTAACCCTAAACGGAGTAGCGGATCATGAATAAAAACTGGTCAGATATCTATTATAAGAGACGAATTAGACAATGGTTCTATTAATCTCCTATGACTGAGCTTTTTCACAAAACATGCTAGTGCACGGACTAGAGACTCAGCAACCAAGAAAAACAACGTTGGCATTTATCGCTCTGTCGATCCTGGTCAGCCACTATAAGGCAGTGGTATTCACCAAGTACTCATTCAGTATCTGGATGAAATGTTCTCTCTCGTCCTGGTGCTACGAATCCATCCACTCAGAAATTCCTTCGTTCGGCAATGGTATTCATGGATAGTGCTCTTTCGTATTCGCACCATCGTCTAACTTCGCCATTTTTGAGAGACGATTAGCATCCATTGGGAGGCAGAACTCGTCATATTTATATAGCTGAATGCACGCATAGAAGCATCAAGCAATAGTGAATGACAAGCAGAAATGGATACAACAAGCAGCTGTTTGTTACATCAACATGCCGTTAAGTGAATGTCAAGGATCCCATGTATGCAGCACACGATGTTCAAATTCCAGCACGAAATAGTGAAAGGTGCCATCAACGCTACAATAGGGGCAATAAATCACTTCGTGCGCGGTGATTCGTTCGCAAACAACATTGGAAAGAATCCGCCCAGATGAGATGGTATAGAACTAGACAACTGACTGCTACTAAATGCATCAAGGTGCACACTGTAACAACGAGACTGAACCTTGACGTAGTGTGACGGCTTGCATGCCTCCATGACCCAACGAGCTATACAGGATGGCTTATCTCAAGCCGAAGATCCAATCATGCCTGGAAGGTCAATGGGTAGAGGCCTGACGAAGTAGTCTCCTAGGGCCCCCCCGTGGTCGAGGGTAGGTGTGAGTAGGCAGCTCAGTCGGAAGAACGAGTGGAAGAGTAAGTGATCCAAGTAGATGGGCCTCGCACTCAGGCTATACATAGCCTCCTGCTGCCGTGCGCCAGGTTTCTGTCAGAACCAAAAGGCGTTGTTGGAGAACCCTACGCCCTGCTTAGCATCAAACGAATTTAGCACGCGCGTTTGCCAAGCCCGCATAAATGTACACGCCACAAAAATTCATACTGCACAGTCGTCCGTCGCGCAGAGTGGTCAGGGACCGAGCTCCTATTGCATTGGGAGTCGCGGTGGGTGGGTAGGATACGAGTAATTTCTAACGCGCAGAGTTCCCTCTCTTTTATCAGATCCTGTCTCCTCTGGCGTTCACAGAGCGCCAATCTTCTTTTGCTCCTTCTGGCTCTTCTCCTATCCCTGAGTACTCCATTGATAAACTACGGCCGTAATCGCAAACGGGTTATGTGTCAAATATGCAGCAGGTGGCCTCAGTTCTGTCAGTCTCAGCATTTCTCAGTCTCGTCACCTATCCATCTGGGTTGCCGTTCATGAGCGCAGTTGAATTAGGCTGGCCATACAGGTGGCTTGGTCTTCCTGACAGTGGACACTGCAACCGCATTCGACGATGTCGTGCTTCGTGATGAAACACGTAAAATTCGGAGCGAGTAGAAGTGATTCAGACTAAATTTCCAAGATTAATCGCAATGATATTTCGACAACACATCGCAAAAGTGGCACAGTCCACTGCATAGTGAATCTTAAATTCAACGAATCTACCACGATAGCAGCCCAATAACAAGATGGAAAGTGAAATAGAATAATAGCCTTATATAGATAGAGAGCGAAGCACATGGTACCTCAGCTTCGCGCTATACAAACCAGACTCTCAACCCGTAACAGGATAGGTACTTGATGGCAATCTAACTTGGCTAAACGCTTCATTTTTCGACGATCCGTGGACTCTATCGCCACATGTCAAGATAATAAGTTACCGTATCGACTTCAGCTTTTAGACAACAAACGCAAGCTCCATGACCGTGCTTGCCCCACGTGCGTTCTCCAAGTTTCTATAAAAAGAGTGAATATCCAAGGAAACGGGAGTGGATCCTACACTAAGGCGGGAAAAGATAAGCCCTGCTGCAATCCAAACACGAATACAGGTCTAACTGTGCGAACGAACTCTTCATCCTTCATTCGATAGAACGATGACAGCAACGACGCAACCCGTCACGGTTCACGGTGCCATATCCTCGTTACTCAGCCAACAGTTGACGATTCTTCAGACCCAATCCACAGACGTAGACACCTACATTAAGCCTAATTTCGCGTACATTTTCTCAATGTTCCGCGGTTGCCACAGTAAGTATCTTGGCCTCCCATGGCTTCTTCTACTCCTAGGAGGAGCAACAAAATCTAGAAGCAAGGTATGGCAGCACGAGTGGTTCGACACACTACGCAACACGTACCCCAACAACGTGGTCTACAGTGTCACTAAGCTGAAACAGAGCATATTCTCAGAAATGCAGCTCAAATACCAATCCTAACCTCCAAATTACTCCACCCGGTCACTCCATCCAATCCATCCATACTACATAACATCGGTGGTGCGAAAACCTCCACACCGAGCGAACACTCTCCCACATGACATACTCCACGCTGCAATCGCACAACAGAATCGAATCCGCACCGCAAAGCACAGTACATCCACGACCTTTCAACTTCAGTGAAATAGCAGGCCGACGCCACAGGTTCTTCAGTCCAGCGAAGGCCGCTCGAGCCTTTAAATACAGCAGTTAACCACCCACGTGGCGCAGCTACAATGTTGACAACGTCCTACCAAGGTTAGGAGACGGTCTACAATCGATTATCTCTCTCCGCTCAGCACCAAGTTTTTCGGCACTTTACTGGGGCGGGCTAGTCCTGAAACAGCACTTTGCACTTTGGAAAGGTGCATAAAGCACAACCACCGAGAAACCAGACCTCGACAGTCTATCTTAGTTTTGCCGCGTGTCATGGTCGCGGAATGGAACAGACATACAAAGGTCATCGCTTAAATAGGTACAAGCTTCCCTTCCATTATCTGTGTCGACTCCCTACATTCCTAAATCCCCTACAATTCCCAACATCCATTTCCTCCATCACCTCGGCACGACGAAGTGAGCAGATTGGGAATGGTTACCCCTTGTCCGAACGCCATTTAGTCGTTTGAAAATGAACAGTGATAAGTTCAACCGTTAACCTTTCACGGCGACAATAGGTAACGAGTACAATCTCTCGTCAATAAGTTCACAAAACTTGCGCTGCACAGCATTCCGGTGGAGAGTACTGAATAGTGCTGGCCGATCCATCGAGTCAAATG
>LUCM01009576.1:93857-122641 GCA_008360955.1 Fasciolopsis buskii
GCACAGTTAGACTGTATTCCGTGTGTTGGTTGCAGCAGCGTCTTATCTTTTCCCGCCTTTGTAGGTCCACTCCCCGTTTCCCTTGGATATTCACTCTTTTTATAGAAACATGAAACCGTGGGGAAAGGCACCGGTCAGTGGAGCTTGCTTTGTTGTTAAAAGCTGAAAGATGATGGTAATTATATCTGACTGTGGCGTGAGTCCCGAGATCTGAAAAATGAAGCTTTAGCCAAGTTAGATGCCATCCGTACCCTTCCGTTAGGTGAGACGTTGGTTTGTATAGCGCAAAGCTGAGGACCAGATGCTTCGCCCTCTATCTATATAGCTTTATTACCGATTTCACTTTTCATTTGTTATTGGGCCTGCCTACTGGAGGTAGATTCGTTGATTTAAAATTCACTGCAAGTGGACTGTTCCCATTGTCTGATGTTTTTGGTCAGTTTTATGAAACACCCCGCAATCAAGTGTGAACACTCAGATCTCAATGCGAATATGGATCAATTTACGCATAGGTGATTCCAATCTCTAGTTCGTGTTTCTTGAGGTAGCAATTACATCATGGGGAAAAACGATCCGGTCTATTTTTCATAGTAACCGAACTGAGTTCGAATCTGGTACTCGGGTAGTGTGTTCGCGTTGCATTCCGAAGCAAGGTGGTATGGGCTACTAACAATTCCTTAAAAGTCAGGTCAAACTAGCATGCCATACTTTTAAGGTTCCACTGACTGTTCATTCTGCATGTCTCACGATTCAAAATGCCACTGAGATTTTCGCAAACAATTATAAAATATAACACACTAAGAAAATGTTTTCTTGAGCAACGTCTCAACACTATTCCATGGGCATGAGATGGGGAATCTTACCTCAGCGTCCGTCAAGTTCACCTCTCCCGGCCTTGTCAATGGTTCGAGCATAGTGAACAATTCTTCAGGTAAACGGCATAAACCTTGTATCAAATTCAAAGCAATCACATGACTCAAATCCCATCTGTTTACTATCGAAATCGATGAGCTCATTCGAGTCCTGGTGTTTCCGGTCAAATCCCGTCCTGAAAAGGTCATTAATTGACCCCGAAAAACAGCAAGTGACACACTAATACTGGCCAGGGATATTATCGAATCCAATGTTATACCACTGATCCACTTGTAGTCACTGTAGCTAGCGGCTAATTTTGTACTGCTTCCGTATTGTTTTGTTGCTTCGTCCAAAAATCCATCCAGTGACGTTTTGTCTACCCGATTTGTGAACATATGATGAAAGCTTCCGGTTACCTCGCATCGTGTTAACGGTCGTTGTGCTGGACTCGGATAAATATTTGCTCCATGATTGATCACAGTCGGAAGATAGTATTGGACGCGCCAGTAGGCTGTCTCCACCAGTCCGAATGCCAGGCAAAACAGGGTTAGAGCAGCGGTTATGTGCACGGACTTCCGGTACCGACCCCGAGCGATGCAGAAACGAATTGGACACTGAAACAACAGGCTGGATTTCGGATAGACTGTAGCAAGTGATTCAATACCCAGTGCCAGTGTGAACAAAGCGACGGCCAATTTAGTGGCAGTTGACAGAGTGTGAGTCAGTGGGCACAATAACTGATTGCAAGCCAGTAGACCAGTATCCCAAGCAGTGTCCAGATCGATCAGTATCACGAGGATTGCTCGAGCAATCTGCATTATCGAAATGCTGGTAAGATAGACAGATTGGGTCAAATAAGTTCCCGTTCTACGGGCCAGTTGGCTGGGAGTTAAGGCGGATTTTTCCGAACATTTAAAACTTGAAAATGTATAAACCACGGTACAAACAGTGCATCCGATAAGAGTGAAAGGTAGCCACAGTGGACTGAGATATCGATCCAGTGCAATCGTGTTCGGCGAAAATCTCTCTAGAAGCAAGTGTTGCAAAGGAAAACGAGCCAATAGATCCAAAGGGGCTAGTCCATCCGGCTGTGTTATCCCTGGGACCAGTGTGGTCGTGGGAATTGTGGTGGTGACCTGAAATGGCAATTTGGGATTCGAAGTTCGATTTATTGGACTTAAAAAATTGTTCACTTAAAGATGAAAACTGTTTCAACGTAATTCTGCTTCTGACATTCTCAAAATCACGCAATGGAGCACATATCTGACGCAAAATTAACTGTTATAGGTCAGCACTGGCAATCTAGTGGTAGACTGCACGAGTCACCTTTTTTTTGTATTTCGCAACAAAATATAATTATTGCAAATAAAATTGCCTCATGTACGATCCAAAATTCCTTCCTTCAAGCCAAAAGAATTAGTTGATTTATATCAGTTGTTTGGTATTCTTATGACACACTAGTGGAAAACACCAGCTTTTCTCTCAACACAAATAAATTCCTGGTTTATTTTATGGTACACAGTAAACTTCATTAAATGGCAAATACCTCGTTCACCAGTGACTGCACGTCAAACTCAGTCGTGTTAGTTTGAACTTTAAAGTGCCATTTTTCATGGGCCACGGTAAAGGATTCCTGTGGTAACGGCTTCAACAACTTCAGCAGCTTGACGGGAAACCTCAGTCTAGCCGTAATAGAGCACTCCAAATGACTCATTTACATTCTCCTTCAGCTATTGTTACCATATTGCTCCACAATCGGGCTATGAACCATTCTAGTCACCCCTTTTCTTAACCACGAAGGATCGTGCTAGTGCACTATCTTATTGGACTGGAGGCTACTGATACCGACAGTATCAGCTTAACATGGGCGTGCGAGTTGCTATGTATGCATGCAGGTGGTCAACAGTAGCATTCGACGTCGGAGGATCTACCGGAACGTTGGGTGGATTGAATAAAATACTCTGGCTCCGGTGATAAGTCTAGCAGCTTGAGATTCTTGACGGGGTGTATCCATAAATTGCGGCTCTCCAGAAGCTCGGTGGCATTCATGTGACTCAATCAGTGCACGAAGTACGTCAGACCAAAGCGCGACAGGAAGCGATTTGCATTTTACAAAATATTGACATCTGGACGTTTGTATAATAAGGTTTTCAAAAATCTTTAAGAAAAATCCTTACAATTCCGGCTAGTGTAGAAGTTCACAAATAATGCAAAAGCGTCACACCGACTAAACTGGCGCTCAGATCACCGTGGTGCATTGTAATGTGCAATAATAAGAAAATGTACCTCATGAATTAAGGGCATGGTTTATCAACTACGTGTCTAATTTTACCGTAGGACGAAGAGAAGAAACGAAGAAATCTGATCTGTGAGCTCACTGAAATAACAAATTCCACAGATTTTCACAGTTTATAGTGCATAGTCCGAAGTAAGTTTACAACTTTCACCGCATGGTAACCAAACGAAAACCAGGTAGGCTTGGAATGAAGTTCCGTAGCATCAGTGACCTTCGTTATCAAACCGATCTAAATCTCGCATAAAGGATTTTGTAAATCAGATCTTGTTTTTGCTACGAACTTCGATAGCACACGCAGAATATGCGAGAACAACTTAGAGAATATGTGGCACAATTATCAATAAAACAGCAATAGCGGCAAGCACTGAAAGAACCAAGTACAGCAAAAGATAAGATCTTATTGAAATGTGATAAAGAAGCTTCACTGGATTGTTTGTTTCTCTTTTGAGTTGTGATTAGTGTGTCATGCATTGAGCCCTTTCTATCTTTGCCCGCACTGGACTGTCTTGTACGTACAAAATCATAGTATCAGTTGGCAATCCAGATCCTATCGTGATCCTCATTGTTCTGCGGTGTTCAACAAACTGACAAGCTGACCAGGTTAGTGAGGAAGACAAACACGTGATGTTGTACGAAAGGGGCATATCCTTTAAGAGGAGCTTCTCGCTGACGGATTCACCAAGTTTCTTTCCTGCCGCGTCTGTCTATTCCTGCAGTTCGCTTCTCCGAAAGGCTTCGTGCGAGAGCGGCGGTAGTGAGTAGGTAGTAAAGCCCACACACTGATTTGGTTGTTTAACTGCGGAGTCTGGCTGATAGGGCTACCCGATTGGCGCTCACGGTGGTTCTCCTCTTCCTGTACTTTTCAGGTGGGTCGAACAACCCTTTCGAAGTTCGCTGTACCAAAGCATGCTACAGCACACTGCAGAGATATAGTTTACAGAGTGATTGGTGGACGTGAAATCAGAAGCGAATAATGGCATGTGGAGAAAATAATGTGAATTTACTCTATGTCAAAGTTCAATACCAAGTCCATGGCGAATTAGTGAAAATGAAATTTCCCGGTATTTGAGCTTGAATAAAAAATAATACGATTCCCTATGTATCAAAATTCACTGTTTCATTAGAGAAGGGATCCCTCAAAATCATTTCACTGTTAACGGATTGGTGTTGGTTTGATCGCGTGGGATGCGGGCCTATCCGTAAAACACCACCAACCTCGTCAGTGTTCGAAAGATTCAGCGGAGGACTTTGGACAAAAGGCGACGAACCTCCTGCCATTCGCAAATTCCAAGATGTTGCACAATTTGGTGACCCTCATAGACTTCTTTCTACAGTGTGAATACGGCATACGGCTCAATAAAGGAAAGCCATGTACTGCAATTCTAAACTTGACGACTAACGTGCTATTCGAGGTGCCTCGATTCGGCCGACGATGCCTAATTTAATGGGAAATAAATTCGTCCAGCTCCTGAAATCATTGGTTAAATAAACTGATCTGAAGTCAACCCAGTCAGATCCACTTCACAAAACCTAGTTTACAGACCATCGACATGGGGATGAGAGCATAGGCTAACGCACCCGAAGTAGAATCTACTGCAAGCGTTTTATTCCAAGTTCGAAAGTCACTATCACTTACAAACCAAGATGACAAGAAATTATTGAGTAGGAATGATTGTGACGAGTCTCATGCGAATTGCATGATGCAGTCCGATACACCTTTGCTGTAGACTGCTTAAGCAACCAACAATTCAGACAAGCCAATGAGACTTCGAAACATGCTCCGAGTGCGACTAACCCAGACATATTTCACCGTTGACGAGTCTTCGTAATTTATAAGCAAACACAATTTGTAAATAATCTCGAACGTGCTCTTCGGCAGTTGTGGTCTTCTCGATATTCTTCAGCTGGATGGCTCGGGTAGTATTCACTCCAGTAAGTATTGACAGTCTGAATCTGTGATTCGATGCCATTGTCCGAATTCCATATTCCTATTCAGGTTCCAATATTATAATCGCCCATTAGGAAAAGTGTGACTCCTGTGGGATAGTTCATTTACGGCCTACTTGTTGCTCCAAAATATACGACTGGATGGGACACATACAGATTGCCTGCAGACAGTTAAATGTTTTCTGCTCTAACGCTTCATCCCTGGACGATTTTGTTAATTTAATCCTTCTCGCAATTGGTTCAGCTAGTCAGCACATGATGTAAACAGTTCATAGTGACTTGAAAAAAGTCATCATTTTATGGCAGGCAATGATAGTGTTTAATCCCTTCGTTCCACTTCTGCTTAACCTGGTCCTATACTCCGTGTCACTTTTCGTCAACTGTTTTTGTAGCTGGGGACACAGCTTGACATCCATTGTTTTTCTCTGATTGTATAGCACGTCTCACACACTATCAGGAACACTCCGTTGTTTGTGATTTTGATGTTTCCAAACATGGGCTATTCGTAGATGGAATAAAGATGAAAATGACATCAAAAATTCTGTTTCGCTGCTGCCGCAAAGGCACAATCCTCTGTCTGATTCGATTTTGTTGTTTCACCGCCTATGTACAGGTGAAAATCGTCTTTGTAAGGCAGGTCATGTATTGCTGAAGCGTCATTTATCAGCTTTTGGGCTTCGTGAACTCTCGTCAGTTTGCTGCAAAAATTATTAAATCAGCTTGGCCTTCGAACTGCGTGACACTCATTGTTGCTCTATTGCAACCTGATGGTCAGATTCCAAGAATGTATTGCAATGTGTGCGGAAAGCCGAATTTTTAAGTGCTCCTGCGATGGGTCCGGAATACTTCTTCAAAAAATAAGGGGTACACAGCTCAATACAGCAGAAAATATTCACACAAAGTGCCCTAGAAAGTTCATGACTAAAGCTTTGAAGGCAAACCAAATAAGTGAGAACCCTACATCAGTCCAAAGTAGGGACTTTTCACCATTCTCCCCGTAAATACTAATACAGTGAAACGAATTACGAATACAGAGGATCCTCGTTCAATCCACCGGATAAGTTAACTATAACTAAAGACCACCATTCACTGTCAACCACCTTCATGCGCATTGACCAGTTCTTGTACGCCCCCCCCCCCCGAGGAGCCGTTTGTATCAGCGGATGCATGAGCACCAACCAGCGCGTCTCAGGAATGCAAAATGAACATCATTCGAAGCTGTAGTGTAGAACAGATTGTCAAACTTAGGTGCATATTGCTTAGTCACTCGAAGTTATCTATCCGGCTTTTATCAAAGTAATGGATAAGGACAGCAGTCACATTCTGTGAGCAGCTGAAGCGATGATGATATGACTCCGCCATCCGGAATTATACAAACAAAAAAAAGACTTCTTCTTAGGCTTAGATTTCCATAACCAAAAAGAGTGATTTAATTGAACTCTTGGCAACAGTGATGTAATGATACGAATTTATTATTAGCAAGCAATGCACACCTAATAGGAGGAGAATTCGCTGAGCGAATAAAAGTATTTCATTGTCTGAAGCAACGCAAGCATGCTAAATATCCACGTGAATTTCACATTACGCCTATATGAAATCAGCAAATGAATGCATTCACAGTAGCTCTATTGTTACTGAATAGGTAAGGCCGATATTCGAGTGAATAATTTACCTTTAAAATATTACCGGATGTAATGACCTATAAGGTGGACAAAATATTTGTAAGTTTCCGAAATCAATATAAAATGGCTGAATTCGAAGTTCCTTTGTTAGATGGGTTTAACATACTCGTTTTCGGCGCACAGACATTTTGATTTCTGACCCTCGTGAATTCACTTGTTTTGGTAATCCGCGCAAGTCTCGGCTTACGGAAGGTGAAATCGAACTGGAGAAATGTGGAACAAATAAACGCAACGAGGTAGGTCGACATCCGCTACTCTCTCTACCAAATACTGATTGGTTGGTTAGGGCAAGTGAGATTAAGAGTGGTTGGGTAAAAAATACAAAAACTACTTTTTTTTACAGAAAAAGTGTCCTACCTGCGTTGTCTGCGACATATTTGCCGTTATATGCGCCAACTTGGTCCTGAATGCAGTCACCAACTGTCACAGGTTAGGCGTTACAAGTGACCAAATAGTATTGCATATGTTTCTCTTTGTTTCTTCCTAACTCCATTGTCTGCGCGCATATAAAGACACGTACGGATATGCAAGCTCACGTAAAAACACAGCCTGTGTGTATAGCCCTCATGGTGCTCGTAGTGAGATTTCATGAATATGCAAGCCAAACGACAAACAGGCAACTGATTCGGACAGTTTCACCCCATGTAAAATGCCACACTCGTTTGGCCATTCAACGATCGAACAATGTGACAACCAGCTGGTGAAGACAAGCGCAAAAAAAGAACAAATTAGCATAAATTCAACGAGGATAGTAATCGCGGTTATCACGGAGATGAACTTTGGCAGAATGTATTTATGCACAAATATCGAACCGTTGATTGATGTTTCCGAAATCTAGTAGGTGTTCAATAGTCCAAAGGATTATACATCCGATGAACTTGTCCCTTCATCCTATTTCCAAAACAAGACAAAGGTATAAAAATTGGGAATTTTCAGTCAGTTATCCGGGTGAACAATACTGCGCGAATGGAGGTTGGTTGGCTAGTTACCAAACCAACTCCACCTACCTCTCTGTTTATTCATCTCAAAGAGGGCCGGAGCATCTGATTTTTCTAGTTATCGTTGTGTTCTCACAGGAAGTTTGTCCGTTTCAAACGTCATTGTAGTCACTGATGCTACACACATCACTATCCTTGTATAATTGTTTCAGTGACAACCCTATTCCATGGAGTATCAATGCAAACGAGACTGTGTAGTCACTTGACAATTGTACTGCTGACCTATGAGTAATCATATTCTATTTTGAGAATGTTCTTGCGTGAATACCTCACAACGTACTCTGCAATACTGCAGTTTGTGAGTAACTGCTTCCGATTTATACGTGGAATAGGGGTTAGTTCACTTGCAAAATACGTCAATTTGCACCGTTATCGTCTAATTTGCTATCGCAAACAATTTTATTTTCTTGCACATTAGTTGATGAAGAGGTAAGAGAACGGATTTTGCGAAGATGACTCGTTCTCTCGCAGCTGTTATCAACGTAACTTACCTTATGATCATAAAAGGCGGGTTTTCCGCATCGTTTTTAATTTAAGCAAAATTTCCTATCGGTGAATTTTGAGGAGATTGAGAAAGCAAAGCTTCACAAACTAACGCCAGGAGCGAACCATCCTGTTTGCGAAAGTAATTTGCAATTGCAACCATATATTTTCAACCATAATTCCCGTGACCAGTATGGGGTGCATCCGCATAAAAGACCGATTACCGGGATGTATTTATTTGACTTAAAAAACTGTTTTCTGCTACTTATGGTTTTTAAGCTTCCGCCAACAAGGTCTGCGTGCGAGCCATACAGGAACGTTCAAGCTGTTGGTAATTCTGATCCCCGGTTGATGCTCGCTGTTGATGATCTCAGTTCTCTACTCACTAGATGAAATCAACCAAAGAGCAAATTTTCGAGCAACGACCAGTGTAAGGCCCAACAATCTGGGAGACGGAATTCAAGTAAGCCCTACGGTAGGCGCAGTATTTATATTTAAATTCGCAATACGTGGCACAAACATTCAGTAAAAAGTACAGCTACAGATAACCAATATGCATCAGAATGACTCCGACGTGAGCTAAGCAGCTGAAGATAATGAGAAACCCACAGCAGCTAGGGAACACATTTAAAGTTTTATTTTAATAATCATGCGGCTACATACAATGTAAGTGAAATCCCGATTACTGGAATGCATCCCATCCTCCGGCATTCGAAGAGTGTTCGAACTTCACCGTAGCCTGTAGCCACGATTCACACCGGCCGTTTGTGCACGCGAAGTTGTACTGGACTGTAGGACGCGAATTGCGTGCAGATTTACCAAAGTCGGAAACAAAGGGGGCAAAACTTCCGATTCTCTCATGTTGCATGGCACAGATAAAGCAACTTTGGTTGCATTTTATCTAAACATATCACCAAACAAGTTGTTGTTGTTGTTCTCCCAGCGATTTTCAGTTGTCCCACGGCTTTTATTCGTCGAATTTCGAAAGCACATCGTTACCGTTGCATTGCTGGTACTTCTCTTCTGAAGAAGAATGTGAAGCTTTATAAATACATATAATGGACACTATCGGCATTCACTTGTTTACCTGTTGTACCTTTTGAACGCTTAAATCCCCTCTCTTAACCCCATTCCAATGTTCTTTCATTCAAAGACTCCGCCTCTGAGTGGTTATCTGCACCGAGATCTGGCAGTATGTCTCACCGACAATAACCATATACTTTTGTGCCTATTCTTTTGAATTAACTTCAGTTTTTCTGTTTTGGGCTTGAGTTCTATGAATCGTATGCATGTCATGTTCGCTTTTGCCTGATTTTAAGCAGCCCTGAATTCGGAATTAATTTTCTAACTGTGCTCAAACCTCCACTAGCGTTGAAACGACCCTTACGATCCTTAACTTATTCGGATTCTTAGTTTTTTCACCAAATCCGGCATTGTTTTTCTGGGACTTTTACAGACAGTGCAGAGCGCGTCGAAAGATTTGGTCTGTAGTAAATGTATACATCACTGATCCTTTTAGTATGGTGTACATCTATCGTGACTCCACCAAAAAGGGACGGAAGGTCCCGCATAGTTTGTAAAGGCCTACCTATTATTCTGAGTAAATTTTGAAACAGTATTACCGCATGACTTTGAAGCCATAGGATATAGCCATTCCGTTTTACATAAAACTGTTTTGAAAGTCAAACAAGGGAGATGAGGCGCCTGTTCTGGCGTTCCCGCCAATCCTAGAGAGATAAACCAAATCGAAGAGACAATACCTTTTCACTTACTGAAGACTATCTAATGGTTTATATTGTTCTTTCTTGGTCAAAACTCACTGACTGACTATTCTACTTCCTAATTTAATTTAACTTTATAAATTGACTTTCTAACGCTGTGTTTTCGGTCTGCTTATCGACTGGATTAATCAGTTTGATGTCGCGGCTGCTGTGTTCATCTTTGACCAGATCAAGGGATATCCCAAATCGAAATCGGCTACCTTTACAAAGAAGGCGAATAAGAAAAAAGAGAAACCCAAATTTCTTTTCAAAGGTTGAAGCCAAAGGTGCTTTGTTGCTTATTTTACCTAGTGAACAATCAAATGAGATTATCGGCGCAACTTTTGGAATGTCCAGGTTTGCAAGGTAGATTGCAAGGAGCACTGCAAACAAGCCAGTGATAGTTCAAGTGGGCTGTACATTTCCACTCTAATAAAAGGTGAAATCAAGGGCATCGACACCACATTCGCCAACTAGATATGGCCTATAACAACAGCCGATCCCTATGGTAAGGCATTCGACTGTTGTGGGAAGAAAGAGAGACATGAAATGACCTGCCGATGTTGACAGCATCAGTCAAGTTTTCATCCATCCTTCTACTTATGCCCCACTCATGCTTGCACAGAGCGATTATGTGACGGTTGCAAAATTTTTAAGAAAGAGTTGATCGACTTTCTTCGCACCACTAAAATAACCACAGGGGTTGGTCCTGAGAGACTACCCTTAGCTCTTTTAAGGCATCCGGCTATGGCCTTGAAGAATGTATTCACGTATCTGATTAACAAATCACCAGGCTTGTCTTTTATCCCTGACTGTCGGAGACCCGTCACCATTGTTTCCACCCCAAAACCTTGCAGTTCTACTGCTTTAGCTAAACGCCTTTGCCCCATTTCCCTAGTATCTTTTGGCATAAAACTGACAGATTGCCCCATACTTAACCCCTTGTATTGTTCCATTAATCCTGTAGACCCCTTTCATTTCAGTTACAAATCTAACAGGTCAACTTCGGAAGTTGTTGCCTCCCTTATTCACTGCATTTTAAGTCCTTAAACGCATCGATGAAATCTGTGCGTTACGCCTTTTTAGACTATTAGTGTTCATTTGATTCGGACCCAAGGTCTCCTCTTCTTCACAAGCTGGAGATATTTTGCTGTCCCAAACCTTTATTAGCACGGCTGTCTGCTTACGTTACTAACCAAAACCAATACACACGAATAGGCGGTATGATTTCAAAACCGTTGACTCACAACTCAGGTGTGCTTCAGGGTTCTGTTCTTTCACCGTTTCTTTTTTATACTCACATCAGCCACTTATCAACTAGCTCACCTTGTCATCTGTTTAAGTATGCTGATGATGTTGCCCTTTCTCAAGCCGCTTCGAACAATGATGATTTTCAAAGATTTGACTTGGTCTTCTCACATTTATAACTGTGTCAAGAATCTTCAACGATTGTCATTTCAAATCAGAAGGCTTCGGCACTACAAGGTGAAACAAGCACCATCTCCCGAATTGTATACCAATGTGTTTTTCCAATCCCTCTTTCTGTTCTGTTATTTTTCCGGGTTTACTTAAAAAGACTTTAGAATTCCTCGCCTGGGACTACCAATTATTATCCGGGTGTTATTCATCCCGTTAACTGAATTGTCCCTTAATCTATGTGATCAGCACTTGTCAGCATGTGAGAAATTTGCTCACAAAATTCTTTCTGATCCCACGCATCCTCTGAGCAGCGATCTTTTGCAGTGTCGCTCTCATATTGCCCCATGATCCACTTTTCGTTCCATACCCTCCAGAATTGATATATATATATATATATATATATATATATATATATATATATATATATATATGAAATGCACTGTCCCATATTTAGCGCTAATTTTAACAAACCATGACCGGGTTTCAGCTGAGTTCCCGGGCAACCTGTCTGAATATGCCCATATCATTCCTCGATGGGTTTATCCTTTCTTCATGAGTGTAACCATTTCCACCCGCGACCCCCGTTTTGTGAATGAAATGTGACATTTTTGTACACAAAGGTCTATAAAACACCCTACTATACAATCCATACACACTACATACTGGTTGCTTCCACGCACTCCGATCGAACAACGTGTTCCAACCGACAGTGTTGTGACGGTGGAATGATATTCAGAATGAACGTAGAACACGATACACGTTTTACCATTCAAACGCCGATTCACTGTGCTTTATGAACACCATTCAGAAACATCAACAGCATTGCTTTACCCCGGCCGCTGTGGCCAATGTTTATGATATCTTTCTGGCAATGTAAATAGTGAAATCCATGGTCAAAATTACCGGTTGGTATTCCGGATTTAACAAAGGTTTTTGTCAGCTTGCCAAACGAATTAGTTATTATGGATATGAAACTGTTTACCTTAGCTCTAAATGAACCCCATAATTTTCAACGTGTGAACCTTGATGCCAATTTCACACGGAATTTTGTGGAATACTCCCAAAGAAATATTAGGTTCTTCTTAGTATTGTTTCCAATTTCAAATGGCCAGAGGTTTATTTCACTGTATCAACCAGATGCGCATGTGGAACTGTCCGGCTTCGTAAGAGCATTAGCCTCGGTACGTTATATGCTCTAGCCGCTGACAGTGGAAGACAGTTCATTGCCCAGGTGCCTGGTTGGTTTAGAAATCGTTGATTCTAACCAGGGACTAACTCCTCCACGTCATTCTTGGTTAAATGGATTCACCCAAGCGGGTTGATTCGCTAAAGTGCTGTGAAGTCTGCCAAAAAAAGCAGGATCGTTTGTGGAATCCGGAAGGAATGCGAACAGTCTAAAATGCAGTATTGCAAATATTCTGATGTCAAACCAACAAAGTTGTTCAAGGACAGATCATTGAGGATTGATGTTCTTCACATTGGGACAGTCGGAGTCGATTCTCCAAAGAGGAAGACAATTACTAACATCCAATGCTACGGTTTGTAGTGATAAAGCATGATACGGATATATGAGATGACGAGCCTTAAAACAAAATAGAATGATTGCCGCCTTAACTTTTGAGCGGATACGACCCACAAGTAAAACAATTCCCGATTGTACGGCCTACAGAAGGTACACAAAGACGGAGCATCAATGAGGCCTATTTTGGACATGTGTAATTCTCCGTATCACGCTTTATCTAAGTGGTTACCCGGCCTACTGGAACCAGTCAGGGCAGTCATTTCTAGACATAATGTGCGATATACATTTCATCTCACAGAAACTATTAAGAGCCTACGTCTGGAAGGGAAGCAGATGTTATCACTGGATGTGGTTTCTCTGTTTACGAATGTTCCGATCAGCGAAACTATTCGTTACATTTGCCAGTACATTGAAGATTACAACATCTCCATAGGGATCCCATTGGATGAACTGAAGCAACTACTTTTTGTGTGCACCAAAGATGTTCAATTTCAATTCAATGGTGAAATATACAGGCAAAAGGACGGAGTGGCAATGGGGTCTCCTCTGGGACCATTGTTTGCTGATATCTTTATGTCCAAACTGGAGAATAATGAACTGCGCTCACCAATCAGGCACTGTACCGTTTGCAAACGTTATGTTGATGATATACAGTGTGTTGCAGAGGAACATGCGAACGTAAACCACATGTTACACACGTTTAACAGTGTCCATCCAAACGCACATTTTACACTAGAAAAAGAAACAGACCATAGTTTAGCATAATTAGATGTGTACATAAAGCGACGGCAGGATGGATCTGCACAACTGCCAGTCTATAGAGAGGTAGCGTGGAACGGACAGTGCATTCATTTTAACAGCTTTGTGTCGTTACAAGCGAAGAGGAACCTAATATGCTGTTTAGTTAATAGAGCAAGAAAAATATGTACGGAGGACACAATTGAAATGAACTTCGTTTCCTGCGGAGCGTGTTCGTACAAAATGGATACCCCGGAAGATTCACAAATAAAACTACCGAAGAACATGAAGTAAGACGAAAAGAAATAGGATCAATAAAGAAACCCGTATACGTTCGTTTACCTTTCACAGGTGACACCGAAGCGGAAATTATCCAACGGAGACTGTCAAATTCAATCAGTGGAACATTCTTTGCTGCACAGTTAAAAATTGTATTCACATTCAAACCGACCATATTTCCAAATTAAGGACAGATTACCAGATTCTTCGGCTTCATTTTGTGTGTATTCATTCACCTGCTCCTGTGGGACCAGGCAATTGGCCGCATGACCAGGCTTTTGTCCGATCGTGTTCGTGAACACCACCCGGCCTGGCTGAGCGCAGGAACAATTAAGACAATCCCTAGCGCGGTGTGTTCACACGTTGTCGAGTCAAATCACTCAGCAAACGTAACAAGTGCTTTTCGCAACATCTACAAAGTTAGGATCGGACAATCAAAAGCTATTAAGTGTTGCAGCTTGAACACAGCTGAAGCCGTATCTATCCGTTTGTGTAACCCCCTCTCTATGCGCTCAGAAATAATTTGTCCAGACACTTAAACTTCCCTGGCCCACTTTTCATTATCCGAAAAGTGGTCTACAACCTGACCGAGTGACAAATTGATCAATTACACATACACACAGACACAGTCTTAGAGACGTGAACCGATAATTTTCCTTGGGCTATCTCCAGACCATATTTTATGTTATATATTGGCATGAATACGAATATCTGAAAACGAGCTTGTTCCCCACGTTGTGTTGTTCTCAGTTATACCATAGAATATTGGCCATTCTTGCGATTGAGAAAACACAAGTTGGCGAACAAGCTCGTTTTCACTGATTCGTACTCATAAGTTGAACACATTCAACAGTTGTTTAGTTTTAGTCGAGGGGTTGAGTACACAGAAGATGTCATCCACATAACGCTTGCATAAGTAGAGCGATTGTATTGACGACTCGATTGATGACATGGAGCATTGTGTGTCCCTACGGATGAATCTAGACTTAGTTAGTCTTGTCTCCGTCGGTCTACGTGCGGCATTTGGTGAGGCATTCACATCTGTGATGTCCATCGATACCCCGGAGTCTAGGTGAAATTCGATTTCTTCTCCGCCGACCAGCATTTTAACACGAACAACTTTTGGTAATACCGGAGTCCATCCTCCATTTACTAGTGGCCCGCATCGCAATTTTTGCATTATGCTCGTCTTAGTTTTGAATAAACCCTTTGAAACGAAATGACTGAGCTTTCAGGATATGTAACTTTTTTTCAAGGCGAGCAGTTTTCTCCCCTTGTGACTTAGAATCTCCCGTGAAATCGATATTTCACCTTACGTGCGGCGTTTCTCAGATGCTATCTTGTACGAACCATACGGTTCTGACGAACCCAGGTTTCCCATAGGCTTTTCGACCACTTTCTCCGCAACTACCAACGCACTAATAGAATGTTAAATATGGCATCAGCAGCAGCTTTTCTACCGCCGCGGAGTCGCCTAGAACTCTCACGATTCGGTCACACACAAGGATTTCCTCCAGGCAATGAAAAATGGTACAGGACAGTGCAAGGAATCTTAGAGAAGGAAAAATGGAGCTGAATATTTCGTCGTTTAGCTGGATTTGTCGACTGAAAATTAAAACATTCATATCTGTCATTCTAGTTGTCCCCCCTAATGGCGTTCGGGTTTCTACATCACCTTCATCTAATCAATCTCCTTGTCATTTGCTTCAAACGAAAAAAACTGTTGGTAACGCTATTTGCTAACAGTTCAAGAGTGTTACGGATTAGCATCAGCTGGATAGCCTTTGGTTATTATGCCACTGCCGACAGCGTCCGGAAATCGTCCCGTTGTATTTCCCCCAGTCCCCAAATGCCAGATACTTTTCCTGTGTCGTCCATCACCAAATGCTATGGAAGATGAATCGGCTGGTGAAATTTCCATTTTCACTTCAGCCTCCGCCGCCATCATGTCAAAAGTTGGTACTGTAGGGAGCGATGTCGTTGTGTTGTGTCCGCTTGGCTCATTTGCAGGAGGATTACGAAGTTAGTCAGTGGACTCTGTTTTCAAGTACTCAATATTCAGGCGTGAGGCGCTCCTTGGACTAAATTAGGAGAACAAATATGGATCGTACGAGGTTCGAGGTATTTCGAAAAGTAGACACGTCATATGATGAATTCATTTATCCAGTTGATCAAAAGTCAGTAACAGCATTGCCGATAGGACGTGTGACCAGGCGACGTTTTGGCTAACTTGGGTACACTTTTTCAAGGCGGGGCTGTCGTTGTCAAAAGCTCGGTCTCCTAACCTCTCCTCCTTACAGCCTAGATTAAAAATTGACACCTGCCCACCCACTCACTGTCACAAACACTGGCGCACACCCATCCACACACACATAACCCGGTGATGCCAATTAACGTTTAACTGGTACTCTAGATCATTTGATTGTAAACCCTGCCTTGAGAAAGGCTACCCAAGGTAGCCGAGGCGTCATCCTATTATACATTCTACCGAAGACGCTGTTACTGACTTCCGAAAGGTCCCATGCATAAATACCTTAGGAAAACGCAGGACTACTCAACTGAGGGATTTAGGCACCGTTTCAGGAGCTCCGATGGAAGTGCGTTGTGTAGCTCAGTGATGATTAAAAATCACAATAACAAAAGCTATCTCAATAATATTTTTACGTGACTTGTTCGCTTACGCATATTCCGATTGTGCCCGCTATTACCTGCGCTAGATTTACTCACATTTAACCGTTTGTTCCTTTTAAAACATACCACAGGTTGATATAAAAGTACTCTTATATTGTGTACTTGTGCGAGATTAATGGGTATACAAAAGACCAGTTCTCACGCTTTTGGTTTACGATCAACATTTATATTCGTAGAAATTTGTAAGGTTTAATAAGGGGACTTTAACTTTTGGATGTTTGTGGTGTTTGGATTTGTAATTAGTAGAGGTAATTCCGTCAGTCACAGTAACCAGCCGATACGAGTTAAAGGTAAGTACTCAACTGAATTGGACCCAATGCATATGAAGTCAGCAAGAAGTCCACAGCCGAGAAGGAACAACTTCAATTTCTATCTACAACCCATGGATTTATGCACAAAGTTGGAAATATACTGACTGGTGGAATGCGTTCCGACCATTCGTCTTCGCGAAACGTTTGGATTTCACGGTCGCCCGTCGTCATGGTTACCAGTGGTTGTCTGTCTACGCAAGACAGCCTGAAGTTGTGTCGCACTGCAGCACGTAATCTCACCATCTGTTTCCCTATATTTTCCAGACTTTGGTTGGTGGCTATGTCACATAGGTCGGCCAGTCACGTTATTCATATTTAGCGTGGATTGCATACCGTCACTTTAGTCTCCACACATCTATTAAAAGCTAGATCTTAGATTCTTTAGGTAGTCTGTGGACGTGAATGTACATTCCAGTGTTCAACTCCGTTTCAAAAAATGTCTGCTTACCGAAATACGGAAGATTTCTCCTAATACTGTTTGCACGAAATCCCCGGCTAAGTTGCAAATCGGCTTAAAGATTTGTGTGTAAACGTCATCTTTTATTGCTAACGGGACTGTGATTACTGTAATTGACTTAATTTGTGATCCACTCAGTTGCATTTTTATGTGCCATTAACTTTGATTCCAATGTTTTGCTTGAATTGCGAATATGGTTCATGCTCAGCTAGGAAACCTAGCAGTTGACTCGCGCTTACTCGTTGGGAATTAAGTTATTTCCCATTAATTCCGGGTATTGAGTTGGTGACACATTTTAGATGAACATGGCAATGTAGAATCCTGTTCTCGTACATCTCGATTTTCATTCAAATTGTCTAGAAACTGAGGCCTACCAGGAACATTTTGAAATATGGTGCATCATCAGAGAATGCTCCAGGGACTGGGCAATCTGCTATTCTCTGTAGGGAGGGAATTTTACGGTTATCAAAATATTTGCCTTATCTACAACCTCAAATCTTTAAAATATACCGAAATGAGGTCCATTCTTTAAGCAAATGTTCATCTGGTCAACTATGAAGCACCTGAAACAGCTTATTTCTAACGCCAGACGGCAAAAACCGACCAAGATATTCGGATTTTCATGCTGCCGCTGCCAACTTAAGCGGGAAAATTTAATTTTAGTGGTCACATAGAAATTCAACCGCATGATCGTCTCACTGTTGCTGTCACTCATGCGGAACTGCGTTAAAAGTTTCTGATACTCGTGGAGCCCACATTTCAGTTCGTTTGAGTTGTCAGTGGGATCTTTTCAGATGCGAATGTGGCCACCAATGAAAGTCCCAATATTTTACACGAAACCGACGGAATCTCCAGAAGGATGCAGTGGCATCAATCTTCTGGAGATCAGTTACTTTTGAATATCGTTTTCTCTAACATCCGTTTGATGCTCCATATTGATTTTGTGAAATTCGTTTATTTCGGCTTGTCTTACTGCACACGCGGTCTGTACTTAATCGCTTGTGTCGAACCTCGAGAGTTTTCGCTTTCGAACCGTGGGCACCGCTCGGTCTCTTCTGTCGCGGTTTGCTTTCGCATGTACTGTCTTATTGCTGAGCCACAATATATACAATACAGTTCTCACGTCTGGCCGGAGATTCGAGTGTTTTACCCTAACTTTTGTAAGGACATTGTCAAGTGCGGCTTCTGAATCCGAGGGTTGACACATCCTGGATTCGCATTACGAACGTCTTCTATCTAGTCATGGGTTCATCCGCGGAATTTCAACATGAATAACAGTGATAGTGCAGGCCGGCCTTCAGGATTTGGACTACAACTCGGGAGCTGTATGTCTTGTGCTAGATTACTCTGACAGCGGTGCTGTCCGCATCAAAAATTTGCTTACTGAATGCGTGGTGAGCTTAGACAGTAAATCAATACGTAAATCTGCCGAACCTTGCAAACTAATTAACCCAGATGTCCAGTTTAGTGACATTTTCTTCAGATGTTGGCTGCTCTAAATCCGCTCATTTCCACAAAACTTTCAACTGCTTTGTTGTTGATAGTGGTGGTGTGAAATCCATTGTTCCAGAGCACCACTTGACCAACTTTTACTCTCAATATGTTGTCCGTCCTAGTTTAGGCGCTATTCCATTCCGATTATGGGCGTAAACGCTATTGATGTACCGGCGAGTTAATGGCAGATCGTTGAGGTTGCACGCTCAATCGCACGACACGGATCGCCCGCACTTGTACGCATTAATGCACGGGTGCACACACGCAGGTGCGCATGCAAACACACATGCAAGAGCAAACAAACTTAACAATGAGCGTGCCTCTCTTCTCGGTGCCGTCCGGTCCGTTAGGGCCAGTATTGATTTTCAGGTCAGTGTGCTTTGTGTTCACGCTTGTCCGATGTGGGGTCGTATCGGCTAATCATCCGCTGACCACTGGGTGCGTCCACTTGACCTTCGTTTTGATTGGTTGCACCGTTGTCATCGCGTTCGACTGTATAGCTGAGCCACCAGCCGGCTTTCTGCTCACATGACACGATGTGACTGTCCAACTTCGCCGATGCGTGATAACCGTTTGCTTTGTTGGTGTGATTGAATCGTCACTAACCTGCTGCTTCTCCGTTCATTTCCCGTTGGCCCGACATGCTTCATCGTTGCATGCACCCTAAGTTCTCTGTTTACTAGTCTTTCACATGTCTAGAACCAGTTTCGATCGACCCGACACATCTGTCCGCCCAGTGAACGCTTTCATACGCTGCTTCTCTGCTGTTCTGCTGTTCTGAAACTGTGAAATTCATCTGACGCTGCGTGCACACCGTGGAATTCGCGGATTCCACTACCACTGTCCTCTCTCCTATTTTTGTCACAAGGTATTTCATAGCAATTTTGTCGTGACAGATTCGAGTCCTTTTATTTTAAGGCTAACAACATTAAAGTCGCTTCGCATGTAGCTGTCATTACTTGCTAATTCTAACGGTAATTATGCTCTGAGGGATTTATTCCTTAAGTGTTCCAAGGTCACTAGCATACATTATAGCGTGTATTTTGTATATACCCGCCATATGGGCATATCTCCAGATCTCTTCGGATGAATCACTGATGCCAGTAACAACAAGCAACTTACCATTCGGACATTTTCAGTATAAGTGTTTGCTTTTTGGGTCAGCAGTTCACCTGCTAACCTTGTAAGGATATCGACGGAATCGAACTTCAACTGCTGCTGATAAAATCACCCAAGATGTTCGTCTTTTGAAACTGTTTAAACGGTTTTATGACGAAAATGTTGCTGTTTATCAAACACACGCTACTTTTCCGTCCCCAGTTTTGATTGCGTTGGCTATTCGGTTTACGATAACGGTTTCGGATTGGATCCTAAACGGCTGTTTCTTTTTGGCAGCTGCATCGTCACTTGACAACTCGTCAGAGTCGTGCTCTTTATTGGAGCTCTTCAGTATCAACATAGTTTCATTCCAGTCATTTTTCCGTGACTTTGTTTGCCTCAGTTAATCTGTCAGCTCTCCTTTGGACAGTCGGCTTCTCATGAACAGTGAGTTTGTAGAACCGATTGTCTTTACACGGATGTCGTGTTACGTTTGCCTGAACTTAACCTTTGTGACCACTTGTGCGTCACTTACTCGGCTCGACACGACTGCAATACTGGCAACCCTGACACTCAAACGGCACAACGAGAAGACAGTCGGAAGTGGTGGAATGTTGAGTATATTTTGAACAGTAGCGCGCGATCGGAGCGTGCGTGAGCTGCGCACAAATGGCGACCGCGCTTGGCGGTCACCGTTTGGCTAAACAAGCTACCCGGAGGAACAAATCCATGTTTCGCTACAAGTTCGCCCAATGCTTCACTTTTGTCCTCTGGAGGTATTATCTACCTCTTCCTCGAAATCACCCATTTATTGAACGCCGAACCCCCCTGTTGGAATAAGTAAAGCCATGCAGCAGGATGGTAAGCCAGTTTTTTTGTCATTCCGTCTAAGCAGAGTCGAGCTCGGATATTCGCAAACATCGCGAAGCTTTGGCTGTTTATCGGGCAGTCAAATCCCTACACAAGCGATTGTTCGTTTTACAGTTCCCGATTGTTCTGATCATAAGGCTTTGAAGTTTATATTCAATCTAACGAAATACTTGTGCTACGCTTCTACTGCAGTGGTCCAGAGATGGAGCCTCGGTCTCATTGCACACAGCCACGGAGCTGTACATGCACCTGCAAACCACATTCTACATGTTGGCTTTTCGTCCTGGGTACCTCACTCACCAGTACCGGGTGATTCCCGTGGGTGCCTTTTGGCTCAGCCTTGACCAGTCTCTGGGTGGAGTCCTTGCTTGCACAAATCTCACTGTATGCTATCAAAGTCGACCCTATGGGCAATGTTCAACGAAGCTTGGCAGATTCCATGCAATTTATTGCGGCCCATTTCTGAACATACTGATTATTATTCAGATTGGCCTGAACCATTCTTTGGCAAGTCTCTAACTGGAGAATTCACCTTGCATGCACTTGCATGTGCAGCAACGATGGGATCTCTCCAGTTTTACTAGTTAATAGTGGAACTCAGTTTAATGTGGAAGCGTTATCTGACTGTCTAAAGTGCTCGATGCAGGAAGATTTCACTCTTGCTAGATACCAGTGTTCCACAGCCAAGCGGAAAACTACAGAAAAACATTGAAGGTCTTCAACAACTTAAAATGTTCTGCATTCCTTGAACTGAACAGATGCGTTGAAAATTTCCTACTTTATTCTCGCTATTCTTGTTGTTTCACTAACCATTCGAGTTCATCCAAACTTTTTGGCAGGTAGACCTCTGAGGTTAAATTAGCCGTGTTTCTAATCTGCTGAAATGGCGTTTAGCCTTGAAAATGACTTGGTTCTTTTACCCAGCCGAATACGGCGCGTTCTGTGCATTGATGATGACTGATTGAATGCGATTTGAAGATTCAGATCAGTCCATTCGAAACTCAGCTGTATCTTCCACAACTATCGATGTAAGCTTATATGCTGATGATGTCCAGGATAATCCTTGTGACTACAGGAATTCGAACTTCCATTTGACGTGGGGTCCATCTGATGATTGTAATCGACTTGACTTTCAATTCACTCGGTCACACTTTCACGTAACAATAACCTTGAGTTCTACATTTTGATTGAACTACGAATGCAACTAATGCTCAGCTAATTTGTTCTATTGCTTTGGAAATCTACTCCTTGATTCCAGCCTGCTCTATTGTACATGATAAATATGCGCCTTGGTGGGCTTAAATCGTAATTTTTGATTTTATGTCGTAGGGGATTTCAATAGTTTGAAGTTTATACGTCCCTAGGAGGAATTTTTTGTCGACCACCCACCGGAGTGATCTTTCGTTTGCTTCAAGAGGAACCACCAAGGGGGGCATTCTATGGGCTGCGAAGGACTTTCGTATTACGAACCCTGTAAGTGCTTCCTTGCGGATTCTGAATCGCCGGTTGACATAGTCCCCAAAGTCGATAGAATAGCAAATAATTGAACCAAGGAGGAGATGCCTGAGATATTTTGCATAATTTACGACATATATCGTGACTCCAAAACAGCACCTTTACGACAATACGCGCGAAATCAAACCACTACAGAAAGTTCCGAGTGATTTGCTAGACTTCAGGGCGAAAACTCGAAAGTTAACCTCGGGCAGACAAATACATACTTGGTATGGAATTAAAGGAGCCCAACCGAAAAAACAAAAGAACCGATAACGAGCGCCAAAGCGGATCTTGGTGAAAATGATTTCCGAAAATAATTGGATTTCTTCCAAGTATCGGGACCACTATAAATTTCTTGGTGGCCGTTTACTCTAAATACTTCATAAGGTAACGCTCACACCAATATTTAGCTGAAATCCAAACCGGCTTTCTGCCTCCCCGCAACGTCCCAAACTCCACTGGAACGTTAGGCGACTGGTCTGACGCATATATAGTCCTTACGACTACACGGATTCGTAGTTCCAACCGATCGAATACTAACCCCTTTCCTTCCGACCACACATATTTAGTTTCCACTCTGCCTACATCCGATCTGTCTACAGGTGGGGTGCAAGCGAAGTTTTGTTGTCCATGTTAAAAACATGTCACTCTTGGTAACTCCCTGTTTAACGCCGAACTGGCTGATAATGGCGCGCTTATCATTTTGCCCAAAAGTCTGACAGTTATTCCCTATTGGTCCTGCCGCATATGACGCTCAATGGTATTGATCGACCAGAGAATTTCGGTCATTTATAGCCATTGTAGTTGCCGCAACAACGCTGTGTGCAATTCTCCATGCATGCGTTGAGGCAATATCCAAATTTGACTAGTAAAATAGGCAGAAATGACGGAAAACCAGAATCCACAGGACCAAGGAAGTGGGAAGAATACGTATACCTGACTGCCAAATGACAGACGAACGGTGAAGCAGTAGCAAACCGCATGGGTATTAACAGTAGAAGAGTTGTTAATTCAGGAAAATCAAGTCTGATATTGCCCGATACGAATGATTGTCTCTGCAAGACGATTAGCCTAAATGCAGCGGTGCGTATTCGCCGTAGATATGAAGTTCGACGTTTTAGGGAAAACTCGAGATTTAACTGGAAATAGTGTAGTGTCTCTCCGAAAGATTAATATCATATAAATAACTTTTAAATGCAAAGCAACGGTTGGGGCCGTTCTCATATGAGCATTTTAACCAGAGTAACCAGAATATTCAGCTGCGATAAACCATCTAGAACTAAGTGTCCAAAGGCCATATGAAAATCCAAGAAAAGAATGCTGAGAGGAACGTAGAAGTCGGATCGAATGATGAACCTAAAGGGGTGATTGTCAGTGTTAGAAAATCGGTTTAATGACGAGAGCAAAATTGTGACCAAGAGCGTCAAAATGAATAAAATTGGTGTAACCGAAATACTGTGGTAAGAACTGAGAATCGGAGACACGTTACAGCGGCAAAATGATGAGGCCTGGTGTAGGAGGTTTGTGACGTGGAGGAAAGTTCAATAAGGGCAGCCGATGGTGGATATTGAGTGCACTGAGATTCTGGGGGAGTAAATGGTGGTACAAATGTACCATGAATGAACGATTAGTATGAAACGTAGGGTTCGGTGCGTTTCGCTGAACTAGTCCAAGAGGAGAATGTCGACTCTCAGTGGAGGTACTTGGGTACCTAATAAGCAGTAGTTGCCCATGATGAATACTAATGCAGCTAACCTGCTTCAGTCAGCCGATTGTCGATTAAGTCTGTCTGCTTCTCTTGACTGAGGCCAGTGTGGCAGCGGAACCATAATACCAGTGGGCAGAAAGAAGTTATTTAAAAATATATAGGCACCCTATCCGGTGTTAAAATTGGGACTTACGACGGCTAATTAATCCTACTCAAAAATCATTAAAGGTTTTGTAGCGGAACTTGGATTTGTCCCTTCAGATAGCTTGTTTAACCGAACGTTAACTGCCAAGTGCGGTCGTCACTTGTGCGTTGCTCAGGCACGCGCCGCTCGCACGCTCCCGTCCACTTGCACTTAATCTGCCACCGCTTTCGACTGTCTTTTCCTTGTACCGGTCAAGTGTCAGGTTTGCCGGTGCTGCAATCATACGGAACCGAGTGAGAGTGACGAACGAGTGGTCACAAAGGTTAAGGACAGCAAAAGTTGTGTGATTCACGTTAGGACATTCCGTTCTGCGGTTTTGGGCATGGGCTCCAAGGGCTGGAATTGTCTTGTTATCAACTCACTTATTATAGCCTCAAAGTCACAATCATCTTTCTATGAGAACTCGGAGGTAGTCTTCGGCAAATCACGCAAAAAGCTGACGGACTGGTTTACGCTGAATGTATTAGTGTACATTGCTGTGGAGGGGATTGTAAATGGCTGGTTTCCAGTAACAGCTGCAGATGACGACAAAAGTGGACTTCATGAACACAATAGGAAAAATATCCTGACGATGCTCGAGGATCGATGCAGCACAACTAAATATATAATTCTGGGGGAAGCAGTGTTCCTCGTTTGTTGAAAAAGCTTTATGGAGTAAACGAACACAAAGCAGGAAGAAAGCGTTCACTAGAGCCTGAAGAACGGGATGGTTGGTGAAGACTTATTGAAACTTAAATAGAGAGAGAAGAATAAGAGATGTCAAAGATGATCAAGCTGACAGTTACGATGATGAAATGGAAAAAAAGCACTTACGATGGATAAAATTAATATGACGGGTAAATGAGTAAGTGAAGTTACAGAGAATGCAGCCTCGAACGTGACTTCTTTCGGATTCTAAAACCGCAGTCAACAAAGTCCCCCTATCCCTGTAATAGGGAAAAGTCAAGTCAACCGCTGGATGTGACCATTGTATTGAATATATAGTGGCACCGAAATAGCAACGATGCGACAATGCAAGCGCTAGCAAACCACGACGGGACAATGCCGAGTGATCGAAACGATTGGAAAAATGCAGCACGAGCGGAAACGTACAAATCTCATTAAAGCGCAATCAAACAAATGACACAAGACTGACATGAAGCATCGACGATTTGAGGGGCAGGGTAATTGAAGATAGTCGATTTTCTTCGAAATATCGATGTCCTTGCAGGTTCTTGATATTTTTTACTCTGTCCGCTACGATACCGCCTTCTTGTGCGTTAAGCTTGTTTTGACACTTGACGCTGTCAATCCAGCCAACCTGATGGGTTTCATCGATTGTGTTCATTGTAATCTTAACTCTCTCTGTGAACGATGAAGTTACTGACCACAAAAGCACCTCAGTGCCGTATAACTAATACCTTCTTCCCAGCACATTCACTGCAGTCAACGTCGCACCTCCCGGCAATACTTCATTCAGAGACTTTGGGATTTCCAGATCACTCAAGGTTTAGTTTTCCCGAACAGTCGTCTCACCATAGAGCTAGAACAGAGCGAATTTTAGATCTGTTGTTTCACTGTCGCAAAATGGATAACAGTAGGCTTTGTTTAAAAGGACAACATTGGACTCCGCGGAAAAACCATTTATTTTCGACTGGATTTCCCAGTGCTTTTCTGGTGGTTTGCTTAACTCAAATCCCTGGTTTTTGGAAACCCGTGCACTATCGGAATCCAGAAGTACTTTGGCAGGATTTCTGACTGGTTCCGGTTGCTGTAAAACCATGGGTAGTTTTCAAGTGGTTTAGTCCTATGGACGTTAGGCAGCACTTCATTCTATTGCAAAACGGCAGGTCTACTCCTTTGGTCGACCTCCGTTAGTTTCTTTATCGCTCAAAATTGTTCCCAACTGGTGTCTATTAGTTAGATTGCTCTAGTGTTAAACTGAAGTGGGGAAATCTTAAAAGCAGTAGTCTATACAATACAACACCATACAAGCAGGAATATAGGTAGACGCAACGTGAATGAAGCGCTATATTATCACAAATTTAAAGGGCCATACCAAATGCTTTCTGCGCTTCATAAGACCTCAGTGTGGCTCAATTTCTCACTTCACGTTGTTGCTGCTGACGGGATAAACGAAAATAAGTTAATAACTACATAAGCGAAGGAAAAACCTTCAGCACGAGGAAATCATGTACGCGCTAGCAGTCTACTGGTCAATAATTTTATCAGCTCTCACATAAGTAGGATATTCCTATTGAGCTGGACGCACGAAACACCTTAATGTATCACCAGCCATGTGCGAACAGTTGAAAAGCATGCATACTTAAAAAGCATCAAAAGACAGCAGTGTATAATATCTGCCCAGGAGAAAGTTTGGCTGACCGCCTGAAAAACGGCCGAAACGAAAACAACTTTTAGAGTGGAAATGGGTCCGTGATTCACCAACTTGGCCGCATTTTTGCACCACCCTGACCTCCAAATTGGGCGTTGGATGAGACGGATGTGCAAACTGATGAGGATTAACTCGAATGCTTATGCCAATTTTGAACCGCCGATGCAACCGTGTGAGATATCGTTCACCAGTGCGTGACCGGTTGGTCTGTAAAACCGTTTGTCTCAAAGCGAATCTCGTATTACATTTGCCTGAATTTAACATTTTAAGCCACTGGTGCGTCAGCATTACTCGGCTCGGCAGGATTGCAATACTGACAGACCTGACACAAACGGTACACCGAGAAGACTGTCGGAAGTAGTGGAAAGTTGAGAAACAGTGTGCGAGGGAAGCGTGCGTGAGCAACACACAAGTGACGGCCGCACTTGGCAGTCAACGTTCGGTTAAACAAGCTTTCCGGCGGAACATATTCATGTTCCACCATAAGAGCCTGCTATTAGAAGACCGTCAGAGAAGGGCTTCGACCGGGGCCATAAGAAATTAGCCTGAAACCGACGGAAGTCTTGGGACTCAGCATTGATCGCCGATGGAAAAATTGTCGCTGCTTCGGTGGTCTCGTGCGTGCTGTTTGTTACAAACTGTCTGAGTCCCAGACGCCCAACCTGATAAACACCATTGGAGGTGGACACAGGAGGTGTGATCCACCGGACTTGCTGCGCCCGCACACCACTGCAGCCGAGCTGCCATCCCGATGTGTGCCGATCAAAATGGTGTGCCTGACCGCGTCGCATACCCACGGTTCTCACCCTTGCCCACTATCTTTGCCAGGTATGGTTGAAGACGAGTGTTAAACCTCGGGTTCTCCTCATCCTCTGGTGCGTGCATGATGCCGATCATGGGAAAGATCGTTGTTGCGCCGGAGTCAATGGCATCAAATCAGACAAGAGGATCTTCTAAAAGAAGGTAAGACAAAGACAAACTGGTGGAAACGGTGCTTGTGAGCACCGGTGGATTTTCGATTTGCTAGCGGGCACCTAACAGCGGTCGGTGCTTCCCTTGTCGGTTTAACATGGGTGTGGCATGTCTATCGGCGCACACATAATCGCGACAAACTTGTGCCGGCCTGCTGGTTGTGGTTGTCATTACAAAATGGAACAGCATTCGGCAAATCGGCAGGGAACTATTCACGAAGTCGTAAAAGCGAACGGGCTGCTTTACCTTACGGGCTCCACGGCTGCTTCGCACATCCGGCACTTCTGGTGTGAATGATGGTGCCGTGGCGTCAGCCTCAGTAGCAGTCTGCCCGATCGGCGCTGGCAATTGCTGGTATCGATAAGGTTACCTGGACGCATGAGGTAGCAGGCACCCGCCGTCAGAGCTGCATTCCTTGGTGGCAGGTTTGATGCGATCCATTGACACCATTTTGTGTCTACCTCCAACGTTCACAGTGCATTTATTGGTACCGCGTCTTACCATGCATAGGACCAGCATACGGTGATTACAGTGAATTTTGGAACACCGTCAACGTGCAAGAAAACGTGAGTTGAGATATTCAATGTGGTCGGAATATAGCCCGAAGGTCGTTGGTCCTGCAGTCGATTGGCGTGAAGCATTCGCATGTTCTCTGCGAGACGTTTTGTGTAATCAACGCAGTTGAAGCGCGTAGGTTTAGAATGGAAACACCAGCTCCCAGGGGAGGTGGAGAGTGCAAACAAACACAAGCTCATTTGCTGTGGTACGCGTTTATTCTTTAAGAGAACTATGAAGGTTAAAACGGGCTAACGGTAGTATTTCAGTTCAAGGAGAGTTGGCCCTGGCACGCAGAATGGCTTTTAGCTGCCGGTGAAATCTTTCCACTAGACATTTAGCTTGCTCGTGGTAGTCGGTTGTTGTAATGTGCTTACACCCAAGTGTTTGAATCAAATTTGAAAGGAACCGTCGACATGATCCACGGTCTGTAGACACTATAGCGAGGCAACCAAAAATGCTCGCCCAACCTGTCAAAACGGCTTTGGCGGCCTCTTCTGAGGTGAGGCAGGAGATGGGTATGGCCTTTGGCCGGCGATTCAGGTTCTCTACACAGGTGAGTAGGTGGACGTA
>LUCM01009576.1:124635-237905 GCA_008360955.1 Fasciolopsis buskii
TGTGCAGTCGTAAGACATAAGGTTTTCTTTTGAGCAACTTTGATTTCATGAATTTTGGCTTGGTCCGGAGATAAGGGTGGGATTGGAAAAGAAGGAATATCGGAAATAAATGAGTGAATGTCTGGTGAACTCGTGTGGAGAACTATTGTCGGGAGCGTCGGTCTATTGCCGACTTTTGCAGACCAGAATAGAGGTTTATAAAAAATGACAGTCCTCAGCTGTTTTTGAATGTCAGGATGCATTGTAAACGGTAATTTATATCAAATATCAATATAAATGCTCTCCTTCTTGAGTCCGTCTTGTATGGTTTTGGCAGAAGAATCTTGCGAAGGAGCAAGAGGACGCCAGTACAAAATGGTGCACGTGAACGTAGAAGCTATATTGCTGGTTACCACAACAGTGCTAGTGGGTGGGGCTGACCGAGCGCTGGCTGCCGACCTTGAAAAACACCGTTTGGGAGTAAACGCAGGAGGTACAATCCGCGAAATTAGTAGCACCCACGCACCGCTGCAGTGGAGCTGCCCACCCGTTGTGCGCCGGCCAAAGCGGTGGATAAGACAGCGTCCCGCACTATAGTGGTAACTCCGGGGTACTCGTAGGATGGAAGAGGGAATTCAAATATGGCGAGACACATCGTCTTTCCAGGATCAGATAACCTACAGGGCATGGGTAATTGTTTCCATCAAAACAAAACTATACGGCCCGAAGGAGGGAGAAGAGAGTGGACGGGGTTCTGGCCTTGCTGCCAGCTGCGGATTAAGGAGCGATCAATCTTAGGAGCAGCTCAGAGAAGGAAGTTACTAGGACACAGTGCAATTCAAAATATATGGATTTTGGCTAAGCAATCCGGGTTTTTTATATACATATATATTTAAATAGATAGGCTGGCTGATCTAGTTTGTGGATTGCCTACGCAATTAGTAAAAAGAATGAACCGGTATTTGGTAGGATGGACAGGGAACAATTGCCGGTGATATAAATATTGATTGAGCTACAATGATAGGCGCACTAGGGATTGACTTAATTGCACTTGGAAATCATGGATAGGTGCACATACATATTCTGTAGTCCGCGTGTGACCTCGTACATGATGCTTTGGAAAGTTTCAGCTCCATTGCCGACCCCGTAGAGCATCCTGAAGAACTCAAACAGTCCAAAGGTTGTGGTCGCCGCCGTTTTCAATAGTATGCCAGAGCTAAGTCTATGCGGCTGAAGATCCTGCAACCGAAGAGCGCAAAAGTGAGATCCCGTATGTGAGGAATCGCGTACCTATCAGCAGCGGTAACCCTATTGAAACTGATGAGTGCTATGTAGTGTTCACATGGGCGCAAGCCGACACTGGTCTCGAAACCATACGAAGCGAAGAGGCATAAGGACTACTGGAAGGTCAGACGATGCCTGGTTCCAAGAGGTAATCGAATTCCGTCATTGATAGACGGAACTTGTCAGGGGTGCGGCGCCGAGGATAGTTAAAAGTTGAGGGCCCTGTGGTCTCCACGTGGTGTGTAGAAACAACAGGAAGTAGACCAGTGTCATGCAATACATCTAAGTAATGCAAATTAGCCCAGTGTGTGCCTTTTGGGCTGGCGGTTTGGCATACTAGGAAGTAATTTTTTAACGACGGCGTACGAGCCGGCCGGGTTCAGCGACGCTTGACGGTCTACTAATTTCCCGTGCCCAGCGATAAGTAGCAGGGCGAAATGCTGGGGCAGGTCTATGCCAGTAACAGAGCAAAGGACGTCGCCGACGCTGAACACTGAACGAAATTTACGATTCAGGCGTGGGTCGGGAGTGGGGAAAGATGTCCGTGAGTGTCAATAAGGCTGCTGTTCGTGGACCCTAACGTCTAGGCCTGCAAAGCGTTTGAATTACTAGGGTCAGGCGGGATTACATCGAACTGGGCACCTGAATCCACCAGGAACAGTCTGTTAGTCATCAAGATTTTGACGTTAAGGAGGAGACAGATGGTAGGTAGCCCGGTATCGCTTGCCACGAATAAGAACCGGGAACTCGGTTTCCCTGTTCCTTACTTGGGAAATCGCACTCAGGGTCAAATATTTTGCTAAACTACCAAAGAGTTCATGGTTGTCACAGTTACCCACCGCAGATGGCAAGCAGGGTAGCCTTGATTAGAGGCTACTGCGCCTGCCCTGACGCAAGCTGAACCAATCTCGTTACCATTCTCTATCTACCATTAGCTGCTGTGGCGATGCTTCGATCCTAGTCAGAATACTTGTTGATTCATCCGGCGATAATGAGCGTGCGGCTCTAGAAGAGGAAATATTCAATGTTCAGACACCCGGGCTATGGGGGCACATAATATCATCAGTGATTTTGGCCTTCTCCTCTGGCGAATATTCACGGGCAGCACTAAGCAATGGGATAGACGTGGCGGAACCCGTTAAAGCCACAGCTCTCTCAGTATTGAGTCGTCACCGAGCGGTGCGTCCCTGAGATGCCCCATTTCCCGCAGTAGCTCTCCAGGAATTTTATTCCCGAGATTGACCCCCGCCAAGCGACTTTTGGGTGCGCAGACCTTCAGTAAAATTAGTCCGAGTCATAGCCGCTTCTTTCAATGCGTCGTATCTGCGTGAAGATACTATGACGTCCCTGTCCTGAAGCGTTACATCTGGAGGAAGACGGCCAGCGACCTATCTAAAACTTCAGCGTTGCTAGCAATCCTGTAATGCTTGAACTCCAGTTCAACTGAAGTAAACCAGGGTTCATGATTGGACGGCATGAACAAGGGTGTCTGAAGTGTTAAAGCCTCTACTTTTGGGTCTGGCAACGGTTTCGTTCCCTGTTTACAGCACGGTATTTGAAAAAAGATCAAGTAAACAAAACGTACTGAAAACTGCCGACAGAAAAGCACAGACAGCAAAATCAACACGCAAAGGCAATTACCAACAACGAAAAAAATGCGGTATCGTTTACCTTTGAAAAACGCCAATAGAGAGTCAGCAAAAAAGACTCGGGACTCACGCGACCAATCAATCACGTCGGGCTAACAAATATGTATACCATCCGTCTTATCACGGATCCCCCTAATCGTTGTGACCACTTGTGCGTCAGCACTATTCGGCTGAGTACGACTGTAATACTGACAGCCCAGACACTCGACTGGTAAAACGAGAAGATGGTCAGAAGTCTTAGAAGGTTGCGTGTATTTTGAACAGGAGCGTGCGAGCGAAGCGTGCATGAGCAACGCGCAAACGGCCAGCGTTTTGTAAAACAGGCGATCCGGCGGAACAAATGCGTGTTCTGCCGCAAGTCCGGTAATCTTTCTGCCTCAGGTGTCTGGTAGGACACATGTTTAGAAAATTGCATCTTGAACCATCAATTCCTAGATCTTGTGCAGATGCATTAACTCCCATGGGAAGTCTATCTTAATTTAGAACACCGTTTGAGAATTGGCTTCTGCAAGTCATGTGGCATTTTTGTTCGCAGAGAACCCCATTAGTTTGTAGATATACCAACGGTTAAGTCATTTTAAGTAGTTAGTGATATTCGAAAGTGTCGAGCTTAGTTAACGAATTTGGAATTCATACACGATCTTATTATTGTCGGCAAATAGAAACATGATGTCGTGTTGCTGAATAGTAAAACTTGGTTAATGTAAAAGAGACAGGAGTTCTGAATAAACAAAGTCCTACTATGTTAAGCAAACCAGATGCGCATGCAACTGCCGTCCGGCTGCTCCGAAAAACTGCGTTCCCGAAGTCATCAGTCTGTGAGTTGCCAAATGAAAGTCATACTGAAGCGCAAGTGGAACACTCCAACGGCTTCCTTTCCTCCAGATACATAGCAAGTTCATGACATGACTTGTCTCTCAGAGACTTGTGTTTCTTCGACAAAATTTTGGTGGTTCTCTTGATGCTGCAGTTTAATGAAGAAACTACAATGACTAATAATAGAATAGTAATATTTAAAACAAATAGCGGAGAGTCGTGGGGTCAACACAACAAAGATAACATAGCCCATGGAAAATTCCAAAAGAGAAACAAAGAACATTTCACAGGGCTTACCGCACGTTTTGGTATTTCACGATTGAAACCTCTTGTCCTCATTTGATTCTGATGATCTGGACTGAGCCGTGGTGGTTTGGAAGTGTTTGACGGAAGTTTCAAAAACGGTATCGTTGAAAAATAAATTTTATGAAATGCAGTAGCGACAGAGCTCCGGGTCGGAGCGGACATAAGGGAGCAAGTTGGGTGTTTGCTGAAAGAAAACCTACTTTGTGGGCGGTGTTTTGTGTGTTTGAAAGGGGTTATTGATTCCCTGCATTGAACATTCGGTAACACTGAGGGGTGTGTCCTATGAAGCAATGTTAAGGGACAACGAAATTAGATCGATTTCAAATGCCTTTAATGTTTACACAAAGGCTCGCTAACGTACCGGGAATAAAGGCTGGACAGTACTTGTGAGGATTGACGGCACTATGTATATAACAGCGAGAGAATTCCAGACAATTTCGCGCGTCTTTGGATCACTTCTGGTTTTTATCAGATGAATTAGTGAAGGCATGAAAATAAACGTTGATTAAAAATTGCTTTGTTTACTTAATATTTTTGAAATTTATCTAGATTCATGAGCTTGCAGCTCTCATTTTCCACAGTCATTTGTTAGCTGTTTAAAAGTATTCATTCTACGAATTATATCCGAAGGTTTCCCAATGTTCTTTAGGTAATATAAGTAGTTATAATGTACTATTGATTATAACTGTTACCATGTAAAATTTGTAATCCACTTCTGAGTATTCATTTTTGCAACAGAATCAGATGGGCAAACACGAGAACCGCTAGCGACAAGAGGAAGCATTTTGAAGGAAGCGACGCACCACGCGTTAACAAAATCCGCGAGCAAAGCGCAGCGCATGAAGGAATTTCGTGTGAAGCCTGCAAACTTTCACATCACAAAAAATATAGCAAGGTTGCCAAAAGAGCACATGAGGTCTGTGAAACACATAAGGTCCTGAAGGTGATCGTTGCGGATAGCCGAAACAATTTTATGGACAGGGTCAAAAGCAATAAATACTCTTGGGCAATCTTCTACAACCCCACGCGACTGAAAACAGAATTACCACATGGATGGGAACAAATACACTCAGGGGCAGTAGACAGGAAGGCGGAGACAAGTGGGCTTTAGTGTCATGCAGAGTTGCCATGTGACTAACTCAACAGATGCTGCAATATATCTGTTGCGAAGAGCCGACGATGTGAATTGAAATGGGACCGACATGCCACTGCGGAACAAGAAACTTGCTGTGCGCGCAGTTTGCTCCGCAACACAAACCTCTTATCTGTTCACGAGCACCTCGTGGACTCAAGAATGTGCGATTACACCTGCAGAAAGTGCCCTGATCGTAGCATGCAGGGAAAAATTTGAAGAAAGGAATCCATCAATACCACACGGGACACACGCTAGTAGCCAGTGGCATCAACTCTGTAGTGGTAGTAGTAGTAGTATTCAATCTCGAAAAATCTACCTCAGTCCTGCTGGAGGAGTTAGAAGCGCATGACAGGAAGACCTCCCTGCAGTTGGGCATCAAGCTGTCTGCGCGCAAATCTTTGGCTGAATTGCCATCGACTTACCACCTAGCGGTTCACTCCATGCACAGGTAGCCCATATGTAGGGTTACTGTTGTGGTTGAAAATGCGGTTGCATCTACGCCGATGGCAAGTTCTTATGCCTCAAACCATCTGAGCTCCGAAACCTGTCAGCCCAGTGTGAAGCTGTGGTAAACGAGGTTACCGAGGCATCTCCGATGCAGAGTTGGGCATTCAGGTAATAAACATGTTGAAGACCTAGGGGAAGAAGGCCATGGACTGAGGGTATGCACTATTCAGTATCAGGACCTGAAGACCAAATGCCTCACTTAGGAAATCCTAGATAAGGTTTTAGAGGGACCTTTTTACATCTATTTGACTAAATAACAAAAAGTGATTTGTGGAGTGGTCTGCATACCCTCAAACCCTTCGGACACAAAACGTTCGCGGATACTGGCAGCCCTCAGACATGCTAACACCTTACGTCACAAGCTCCAACTCTCATTGGGTGACTTTAAACTGACTGGCGCCTACTTTCGCCATCTGGCAAGATGAGAATCTGCCCCCTTAGGAATAATTCAGTGCGCTGCTTAAGCTGGGTAGGCATTGCCCTGTGAAGCGGCCCACTCGATGGTGAAGGGCCTCCTCCCAGTCGGTAACGGATCAAATCGTTATCAGGGAGCCATTTGCCTTTGATCAGCCCGAGGAGTTGGCAACTATGGGAGTGAGAGATCACAATGTCATAACATTTACCTTACTGCACTCGGCAGCACTGATGCGATCAGAAAGAGCCACTTTCTGGGGTCTCGAGGAGGCTGATTTTCAGAGACAGGTGGCTTCCTAAGTCACATTCCATGATACTTCCTGTGAAGTGTAAATCATTATTAGGAAGGAGTCACAGAAATTCTAATTGTAGTCGTCCATTTGCTTGCGCATGGCTCATACATGGAAACTATTAAATGCAAGCACATGCCGTGCAGCATTGCGCTAGAAAACCTTCAGAAAAAGAGGGCTATGATGGTTACTATCACATACTACAACATCCACATGATCAATGTGGTTACACCCGTTTGAGAAGCCTGCGTAACACCCGGAGCAGGCAGGGCACTGCGGGCTACCAGAGGCAAGCCCTAAAATTGGTTCAATCAGACCCCAGGAAGTCCCGCGACAACTCGGCCAGATATCCACTGCTGGGCTATTGGTAGCGGATATGGATGAGTAAGGTGGTACAACCACAAGCAGAAACAATAAAGCGGCCAACGTAATGGCTGCCTACTATAGTCTACTGTTAGCTCGGCCTAAGCCGGAGAGGTCAAGAGACAGTAATAAAACCGGAGGAGGGCCAGAAGACCCACCGCAGGAGGAAGAAGTATTAATTAGCCTCTCGATCTGAAGAGTACGGCGCAAGATGCGCGCACAGAAGTGCGCAAATCACGAAGTCTTGAGATCTGGTCTATCATGTTGCAACAGTGCGCAGACCGACTGGCTGATTCGTTGTGTCAGCCACTTAACTATTCCGTGCAAGCGGGCGAAGTTCCGTAGGAACGGAAGACCTATATGGTCTCCCCTATCTTAGAGTTTCAAAATCGGTCGGGACCTGAAAACTAACGTACAATTACGGCGCTAATTGTAGTCACAAAAGTCATGGAAGCCTCAGTGACGATGTTTTAAGCAAATTCCTTGGGAACGGCCAATTGTGCGACTCACAGCGCAGTTTTGGAGGACACAGATCGTGCCAAGTTAACCTGCTCAGGACAAAGGACTGGTACAGAGGGGCAGTGGACAGATGAATTCAGTTGGATGTAATTTCATTAGGCTTTCTAGAGTCCTCGACCGGATGAGCCATCTCTACTACTGGAACCGTCATGAGAAATTAGGCTGAATGAAACCCTCACGGCTTGAGCGTTGGGATATCTGAGCAATAAAAAATTCAGGTCTGGGTGAATTGGTCACTTTCTTTTAGGTCTGGCGCCACAAGCGGGCTACCACTGGGGTTCGAAGTAGACCTGAGACAATTCACCATCTTCTTGAATAGTTTTCTTATTCAAGTAAAGATGCGCCGAGGCGCAGAATGTACGCTAAATGCACAGGCAACGAAAACAGACAGTGTAAACCAGTGGTCCGTCGCCAACGATCTACATTTCAAAGCAGGCAAGCGCAAGGCAACGCACATGAGTTGACACAATGTGAACCGACACAGACTAAAGGAAAGCGTACTTGAAAGAACGATGCCGAAGACAGATCCAAGATTGATCGTGACGGAAGAACTCTTACAGATGGTCAACCGTACCGTCCTGGCCCCGAAAGTTATGCTTCAGCTGAATAAGCTCAGTAAAATTTTCGATTAGTTCACCCTGGACTCCTTCTTGATGATGTTCTCAGGGCTGATGAGGGCCCATCTTGGAGTAAGCATTTAGCATTTTCCGCCAAATCCGAGAATGCATAAAAATAAAACTTAGTGAGTTCAACGGAGAGCCACAAAGCGAGTAGGTGTCTTCAGAAATTTTGCTTACTAATCCGCCCTTTGAAGCGGTATTTGATGCAGTAGAACAGGTCGAGAGGGGACCTGAGATGCCCTGGAAATGTCTTAACATTGCAGGAACATCCTTACATACACCTGCTCAAATTACGCCGCCAACTCAGCGTTACGCAGTCACTCAAGCTACATAGGCAGCGTCCAAGGCCGAGGGCCAGAAGAAGCACCCTCCCCGCCAGAGAACATCGCTCGTAGAATTCGCCACCGGAAATAACCTTACAGTTAGGGAGCCAAGAGGAGTCAAAAGTCAACTAGTTGAGACATGCCCCGGTGCTGCATTTGCAACATGGTTGGCAGCGTCTGACTCAACGCCGTGCTGGCTTCGGAGAAGTGACCATCCGATGCAGGGATCTTCTTGGAAAATGACCGCGCGGCTTTGCGATTAAATGACCTTTCTTTTCCATGTATAGTGTGTTTGTCTAAACTGTTTGTTCATTTTACGGCCGAGTTAAGGCATCCACTTCATCAACTTCCATGCTGACTGCATTCCGCCCTGCCTCAGCGGTGGTCGAAGTCGCCAGCAGCAAGTGACACAGCGGTGAATTGGATGCTGCATCGTGGCGACCTTATAAGCCAGCTCTAGTGAAACGACTCACATCATTACAATGAAACTAGCGTGAACCGATCATCGCAGATTGGGTGTGGGCTGCTAGCAACCGGAATCTCCCTCTCAAAAGAGAAAAGAAAAATATAAAAGAAGCAATAAAAAACAGAGAGAGAGATATGGAATAAAGGAAGCCACTGACACAAGAATGCGAAAAAGGCATGGGAGAAGAAGAAAGTAAAAGAGAAATGAAAGAAGAAGAGATAAGGCAAGGTGAGGAACATCAGAGAGCTCTCTGTCAAAAAAGAGAGAAAAAGGACGGCAGATATCATAATCCTATGACGATATGACAGAAATGTGAAGTCGAGGGCCGGTAAAATAAAAACAGTGGTAGACCATGAGTGGCTGACAGAAACATCCTCATAAAATCGATGAAAGGGAGAATTGAAAAGAGAGAAGCAGAACTGAAAGAAAAATTACGGAGCAAAGAAAGGGAAAACGGTAGCAGGCTGCCTCTAACGCACGCATGAACACAAGCGCAAAACAAGTACACAAGCAGCTTTTATGTACCCAGGAACACGCAGATCACGCAGATCACTCTTAGGAAGTTCTGCTGGTGTAAACAAGCAGGATTTTAGGTTAAAATGCCAGCGACGGACGCCAAATGACGTGAGAGTTGGCTTATCCGGCCCACTTATTCTTCTCGCTTTCCTCCCCTCTCCTATTCTTTATATGGCGGGTGCATTTTCATTTCCGAACTCAGCTTAAACGCTCTGCTCCCAGGTTTTATCCCGAGTGCGGTAAACCAGCAAGTGCTTGTTCCTGCTTGACTTCATTTTGAAGGGTACGGATGCATAGTGGGCAATGCACAATAGAACCACTGCAAAATGTGCGCAGACCAAGGATTTGTAACCGAACGGTTTGCGACAGGCACTGTAGGGCATGCGATAGTGTAGACCGAGCGCTACAAATCGAGCAAGAAAAGGATTTAGACATCTTTGTTATTTCCGTTTTCATTCCAGGCTATACTCCGAGCAGCTTACTGCTAGATGATCGGACAAACATATCTCACTGGCAGCAAACGTACGCCGGAGACTCCGGCTCTTTACCGAGCTGAAAACCAGCCATTAGAACCGGTGCCCCTCGCAGACTGCGATTCCTAAGCCCTTCAAATCTCGCAACAGCCCCAAAAACTGAAGGGCATGGATCTGACCTTACCAATGGGAAGCTTTCAAAAACGCCTTGTAGTTATCGTGAGGGGCTTTGCTGTGTTAGGCAGGGTCGGATATGCACGCTAACAGCATAATAAATGGGGAGGTTCATCCATACTTAATTTCTCCGAAGCCAGTAATGTCTGGCGGTGGATACTGCCGTGCATAAAGTTTACCATGAGGAATATTTAGCAAATATGGCATATGCCTTAGAGAAATGCAAAAATCTAGATGCAGTGTGTCGCATTCACTCTCTATAATTAAATATACTTCAGGAAAAAGGATTGATAGGAGTTTTATCCTCCAACCTTTAACACAATAAGTTTTGTCATTAAGACGTATTTACCTTGTATAGAGGGTTTGCAGGGACATGTTTTTATTGGATATTTTACAAACTGTTTGAAATGTGCAATTTTATTGTTGCTCAAAATGTTTATAAGTTTAGAGGTCACCAGCAAAACTGTCCGGGCAGTATAGCAAGACACTATCACAGTAAGATGTAGTATAAATTTTACGGAGAGGATTAGATTTATACACCGGGCATCACAATTAGTGAGCTGATATGAAAGTGTTCATCAGTATTGCAAATGATTATATTTAAACGGAAGCAAAAATAACTGTTATGAAACACGTTGGTAAATTAATCGTTCATTATGCTGAAAAATGTTAATGATAATTATCGAAAGTCAAGAGAAGTAAGCAGCAACTGATTTCACCAATTCAGTTTATGCCTTACTTGTCTTCCGAACAGAAACGCGCAGATGAATATACGACAAGTGAATATATACTTATATTATGCAATTCAAGAATATTATGGAATAGTGAACTGGAAAATTTATTGTTCGTGATTTCAAATATATCGACCAGAAGTTTAGTCTAATAAACTTATTAGGCAAACCCAAAGCCAACTTCTTTCAACGTATGATACAAGTCACTGAATGGCAACTGAGCTGCTTCTTCCAGCCGTACTTAACACATGCAAAAGGAGCGCCAAAAGGCATGTCTGCGCGTTAGGTGTCCAAGCCACTGAGGGCAATGTAGAACAGTCATCCAAGTCAGAAAACGACTGCCTGCATCCAACACACGACGACGCACCTCGCCATTGCCTACCCGACTTTTCAACCGGACGCGATCAACGCTTTGGATACATTTATGATCGACAACAAAAAGTCACCGAACATCGTCTTTTTGGAGCGGTAAGCCTCAAAAACGTAAAGAAAAACGATAAAAACCATGGTACTATGTATTCTTTTGCTGGGAGGAAGCCGGATGACATGGCGTGTCACAAGTGTCGGAGTTTTACGGAGGCTTTCTCAGTTTATGCTGTGACCTCTTTCTTAACACTTCTGTCAGGTGTGATCAGACTCTCGGGGTACTTGATGCCATTGGCTCCCTTAATCGATCACAAAAATAGATAAGTACCGGCACAGGGCTACTGCCAATCTTTAACGGAGACCTTACATTTTGAAGATACGATGCACTTACGCTTTAGGGCTACCTCAATCGTCAAGCGGTCTAACGTGCATTTAACTCTCTGTGCATTATCACTTAGCAAGGCGATATCATTGCCATACTCTACGTTGATAAATCTCTTTCCTGGGGAGAGTTCAACTCCACCGTTTAAAGACTAGACAAAGCCCATGTGGAACATGCGCTTTAGCAAAGTTGAAAAGAAACGTGGATATAGGGCAGCCTTGCCATGCCCTAATGGAGGCGACGAGGGATGATGAAGGCTGGTCATGAGCCGTAACCCGACCTGATACATGATGGTATAACTCGCTGAGGACCGACATGCTTCTCAAGCGCCCCAGTTCTCAAGAAACAATGTCGTAGTGCAGACCAGTCAACAGTGACTTGGTTTGCACAAAACCTCCAAGAACACGACGATCCTTGATCGGCGAATAAGGATTTGATCAACGCATCCGCAGCCAGCCCAAAACATAACCTGTATTTTACGAGTTCGGCCGTCATGCGCGTTGGACAACCTATGAAGAACGACAGACGAAGGGAACTTTGGAGCTATTGGGATTAGCCTGATACTCCTATGGCAAGCGTATTCATTACGCAAGAAATTTCGAAAGATGGGGACAAAAATCTCTTCTCTTTCAAGGAAGAAAGAAAGTTCTTGAAGTGTGAGATCCTCTAGAAGAAAGCTTGAAGTTTCCTGGCCAGTTCCATTAGTCCATTTCCAACCATAGTCATGGAAAGTCTACCGGAGTCCGGCGCTTTAAGACGTCCTAAAGTTCTTTTTTCCTTGAGGATCTTCGATCGAGCTGATAGATTTGTTGTGGCAGGTTACCAGGTGCTTGCCAAAGAAGTTTCGGGAAGGAGTGATGCCAAGATCCAGCTAAATTGTGCTTAAAAGTGCTCAACTTAGCATAAAGAGGTAGAGGCAGGTTATTGATAGGCAAATCGTGAGCTTCACAGATAGCTTTGCTCACACCCAATGCTTTCCGATAGTCTAGATAAGGTAAAACAGTCTGCAGGAATTTTCCTTAGGGGCAGCATGTTCTATCTCCAAAGCTCGTTGAGACCACCAGACTCCGCGATCCCTGGGCAAGCTTGCGATCAGTTCACGTCTCGTTGCGAGCCATCCTTCATTATTCTCGCTTCTAGCTGGGATGGACTGATGTGCGTCGAGAAGATGGAGCGACTGAGCGAAAGTCCAGAGTGTTATAACTTGATGGATCAGACCACAACCAGGCCATGTGAATGCAAGGTACTCTTGATAAGCCACCAGTTAACACTGATATTTTCAAATAAGAGCAATAGTTGCCTTTTAGCCAGTGTGCTTAGAAAACTTGGGAGTCTTGTGGTACCATGTAGCTTGTCACAATCTGACTGATAATCCCTCATGCTTTTTGAGCGCCAATCAAAGCACAAGAATAATTTTATGCATACTAATATGCAGATGGAGTCGGAGGAAATGCCTCCGCACAACTAGTAGTCTTGTAGATGGCCGAACCATTTGTAGCTAGTGGAAATGTGGTCGATTTTGGTTGGGTAATGTCCCCAGGATTTGAATTTACTGCCTCCCATTTATATATCTTCTGTCTTCTTTAAAGTATAGAAGCAAGAAGACGTAATATCAATCGCGGTGAAAACCACCTACACAGTTTTGCAATGTTGTAAGAACGTGAAATCAGGCTGCAGCTGTGCACCGAGTCTCACCGTTTTCTTAGGACAACATAGTACTCATTCTTTGCTGTTCTCTCTTATGCTTACTAAAAACGTCAATCATCTTTTCACTGCTGGTAGTAGTGCAAATGCCTTTGAGTGAATCCTTGTGCTTTCCATCTTCTAGGTGCCATAATATCAGAACTGTTGGCTGCAAACGCTGTTTAGGTAACGCTTATTCTCGACGGCAACCACGCCCTGAATGGCATTAGCAAACCGGTCACTTGCAATATCTCTTGAGTTGATTTTAGTTGGACGAAAACAGTGAGGTAGTCTTTACATTCAGTCATTTCCGGTCAACGACTGACGAAGCTAATTTCCCTCGGTTACTAGTTTACTACCAGTTACTTGCGTTAGAGTGCTTTGGTTTTGGTTGGTACCTCAAAACCCTATTGGAAGTAGACATATACTGAAAAGCGAACAACGCAACTGTCAATAATGAGAAATAAACTGCGGCTTAAAAAGCTAAACAATCATGCAGAAAAACCTTTTCGAATGCAGGAGGGCTACCAACTGCGACTCAGAGCACTTTCATCTATCGTCTAAAACAATCTTGTGGACACCAAAAGAGTGCTTTAGATGCGCCTACACTAGCCAGTCCGACGGTCAAAGTTTTGACATCGCTTTTTCCATTTAATCGATGGACCATCCGGAACAATTTTCTAACCGTTATGCGACTCAGAGAAATGCATTCATTAAAGCAGTCGTACTGTTGGCATGGGAAAACAGTATTCCCCAAAATTGACCAACTACTCACAAAACTCCCTTTTCACGTTAAACGGACGCTGCGAAGATAGCGATGTTCAAGCATCCAAAGTTTTTATATATATTCTGATTCCAGTGGCCAGGCTTTGGATCAGTGTAGCAGCATCAGCATTGCTGCCGCTAAATACATTCGTTTTTTTGTCGGTAAATGAGTTTCACCCTCCAATTTGTTGTATAGCAACTGAACCTTTGAAATGCGAGAAATCACGTTGCTGCACACGCGAGCACTATGCTAGGTACAGATTTTCATGTACCTAAATCTATCATTTTCACGCAATGTTTTCCTTTCGAGTTGGGTATACGGCATCAAGCTATTACAATAGCATGTTTTGTTTTGTAGGTGGAAAACGCAGCCCATGCATACCTGCTCTATAGTTCAGATGACCTAGGGAAAGTTGCAACTTGCGTTGGTCTTTGGCAAATAGTACGATATGTTTCGTACATTCTTAAGCGGATGCGTTTCTGTCTGACCACATATCAGCGCTTGTATTCTCACTAGATTACAAGGATATCACCATAACTATCGCACAGTCGTAGCTAAAATGAAAACTTACAAGGATAATTCTGATGTACATCCCTTCTCCTGGTGAACCTGATGAAGCGTTGCCTCGAGCAGCAATTTGGTTTCGGCTCTTTGTATAAACAGAAGCGACGAGTGAAAGCAGTTTGGCTGGAACACCGTAGAACTAGAACTAGATTAAAAGTACCGTACGATCTAATGATTTGGGAGCCGTTTTCAGCTAAAAGAAAAGAAAAATATTGTGTCTACTGTACATAGGTTTATTTTAGGATCAGTTACAAAGTGAAAATTTAGTGAATGCAGTACGAACATGTTGAAATCCGGCTTGTTCTTTAATAATACATTGTTTATGGCTAACGGACTGTCGGTGGATGGTAATGCCAGCGGACAGTCTGTATGCAGTACTTACCATACTAATTCCTCTGTTGTTTCCACACTAGGATCTAACACCCTTGTTATAAATCTGTGCAATAACTGACTCATACCATTTCATGGAAGTCTCTTATCTTCCCCAGGTATACCCCAGGAGTTTTATTAACTTCAATGTTAACACTGTCACGGTCGTAGAAGGTCGATACACTTCTGAGGTACAGCATGCATGCGAACTGAGTACGGGGGATTAGACTGTGCTCCAAATCTATTTCCTGATATTCGGTCTATGTTATCTTCAGCCAAATCTAGCTAATAGAAATTTTCTCGGCAGTTTATCAGAAAAAGCGGAATTTGGTGAGATCTCTCAAGGACCCGATGGGAAAAGAATTTGTAATGGCAATACTCCACAGCTGCTTACTGCGCAGAAGAGGTTTTAATTCACAAATTGAGGATAGATACCGCTAGAGAGTTCAGCCGTTAAGCTAAATGACCAATAGAAATCTAATTCAGTCTTCAATTTTACAAGGTATCTATCCACAGGACGGGAGACTGTGGCTGAGTATAAGCTCACCTAATGCAATTGCTTATCCGTCCACCCATTTTTGCTATTAAATTGCTTACTCAAATCAACAATCATTCTTGAAGACCAGGATTTCCCATTCATCGTCCTTCTATGCTCGTTCCAATCTTAACCAACCCGCCACAACACATCAGATTGAAGTCACCGAGCATATTCGAGCTGTTAGTCGCGCTGATACAGCCCAGACAATCAGCGGTGCAATCCAGAAACTTTAGTTAAATATTAATGCTCACAGGAACAAAAGGGCAGCTTTCAAAGTGGTCGAAAAGTCTGCAGGATTTAGCATCACAGTATTGTGCAGACAGTTGCGGATTACAGTTGAGGCCAGAGAAATCGGACGGAAAGAAAGCCCGAGTTGCACAAGCAAAGTAACATCAAGCAACTGTTGTCACTAGCCCCACCACGACATTCCTTTCTTTTCCAATACATGTTCTGATCTTAATTTTTACTCTTTCGTTTCTTTACTTCCATAACTGTGTAAACGTGTTTTACTTTTGCCATAATTCCTCAGATTATTTCAGAGCAACATTTACATGACCATCGTCTTAATGCGTATTCCCGTGACATCAAACTTGGATGACAATTTACACATTCGTTAAGAACTCTAGCTGTCAATCTTCTCCTTGTTACTCAAAACTAAGAGGGTATATGACTTCTTGTGAGAAGGCGAGTGAGCTCGAAGCTTTTGCATATCTTCTAGCATTCTTTCAGTTATATTACTGGGGATGAATGGTGACTGAGAGTTAAGCTAAAGAAACCAGATATCACCATAAGACCTAAGGAAAGGTGACTGTTATTGGGCTCAGTTTTGCGGGCTTAGAACAAGAACCCTGGAAATCCGAAAGAAAACTTCCTCGCACACAGTTGAGTGGGAGAAAACTTTGAAAGTACAACAATAGGCTTAGTCAGGTATCACGTTCTAATTTGTGAGAACACAAGTTACGGTTTCACTGATAAGATACCTGTCAAGAAAAAACGATATGAGCAATAGAAAGTAACTAAAAATTTGGAACTGATATAATTTTTCTGCAAATATTCTTTGCAAGTTATGGATATGTGACAGGAAATGATGCTTGTATACCGGTTTTTTGCAGTAGTTACAAAGCTGATTCCTTTGTTGCTTCAAGCCACGAAACGGATGCCACTTTGAAAATTCGGCCCGATTTTTGGGGGCATATTAACCTTTTTGATAATTTGTTAGGTTTTGTTGTCTCCTATATACAAATATTCTATTTATTCTTGAAAACTGTACAGGAAAACCACTCAATTTCTTGGTTCAGTGCAGTCTAGAATGACGCAAGAGCAGGACAACTTCAGTTTCTGATAAAGAAGCAGATCCAACTTTGTCGTTTTCATCCCATTTTTGTCGTGCTGTGCAAATGTGTCAGCCTGTCCTTTTCTTACCAAACCATATTTTTGCGGTAACTTAGTCTTTTTATAAGTACTTTTATAAATACGGGTTTTCCGATTAAAGTGTGTGCGAGCACGGCTATAGATGGTGTCTTACTCGTTCCCTTAAATTTCCCTGGCCAGTAATTCGTAATTATTTCTAAAGTCCCTGATCTGCCAACGTCGAAGGAGGCCCTACGCATCTATATCTGTCCTTAAAATGTTTTGGGAGTAAAACAGCTAAATCAAACTATGTTCTTGTTAAAGTAACCAGTTTTGATCGGAGCTGGATTCCACTGAACATTCTAACGTACATTTTTGCTTTTTCTTACCGAACAGCCCAACCAGACTTTCGTCGTACGACTACAGACTAAAGACCGGTTCAATAATACCCCTTAGCTTTGGCATTTAAGGAAATAAAGATGGCGCAATTCTAACAAGACTTTATAAGTGGTGAAGCATTACTTAAAAGTGAAGAAAATAATTGACAAGTAAAGCTGTTAGAAATCCTAGACTGTTGGGTAAACGATTGCTGTCATTATACTAAGCTGCATGAAAGCATTGAGTCTCAGCATTTTACTTTATTCTAATGTGCATATTTGCTTGAAAAGTTACCATTACTTAGATGTGTTGCAGCAGAACACTAAACATATAATGAAACTATTTGGGCTGGCCCGATACTTGTGCTTTTAAGTGATCATATTATCATAACAGATATCGTCTTATATCCTCTAACAGATAAAATTTTGTCTCTGGGGCTCGTTCAGTCGTTATCCAATACTTTCCCTCGTTGATTTGGGTAGGAGAAGGTAAGTTTGCCAGACTTTCTTAGCAGAAGCACATTTAATTCATGAACAGTGATGATGCCTTCAAGTTTCACGGTCCCCACGAATAACGCAGTTCAGTTCACTTCTGCTGAAAAACAGCGATACGCAAAAAGTAGCCTATAAATGATAAAGTTGTACAGAATAAGTGCTATGTTGGATCGCACCTAATACGTCTAAAACTATCGGTTAAAACTATCTATGCATGCATTTTGCACTTGGGAGTAGTTATCACTGCTGTATTACGGGATAGGCCAAAAGATATGCTCACTAATCTGTTGTTAAAGGCGTACCATTACCACAACTTGTCAAAGAGCAGACTGCTATAACAAGATTTGGTGTGTTTAAATAATACAGTGCGGTTGTTTACATACACTATTCGCCAATGCTAATGGTCAAACTGCTTCACATTTTCTAATTCAGATGCGACTCTTGAAGTATTTAGGGGGAATAATATCCCCCAAGCAGTTCCAGGACTTTGTTCGTCTTATTAAGGCATTCACTGTTACAGCTGCACGCGTTGACTAAATGGTCTTGCACCAGGTTGATCTCCAGTTATTATGCATCAGTTCTGGACAGAGTTTTTAAAGAAAGCTGTCAGCTGACTCTTATGATTACCATGACCATGAATTTTTAGTACATGTTCGATATTCATAAACAAAGATGATCAAGGATTAACATCATTCATCGACTAAATTGGTCAAAACTGTTAATGAACCAGTGCAAACCTGGACGAAACTATCAAGGACGGAAAAACTACTACCCATGGTCTACCGAGTAATCATGTTGAAATGAAAAGCATTGAATCGGCTAAAAGTAGTTTTTGCGCTATTTCGAGCCGTTCCTAAAGCCTTTTCAATAATGAAAACTGAGTTTGCGTGCGTGTATCCCATGACGATACTTCACTTATAATTAGAAATCCTCAATCTTTTATGAATAGGTTTTCACAGATAACTATGCGCAATCCAAATGCATCCTTTTGCAAAATATCTTCAGTGCAAGAAACAGTTGTTGCTCTACGTATTTGAAAGTTTGGAAATCGTTCGTGGATAGTAACATTTTCTCAAACCCAAAAAAGATTGCTCTTAGAATTGGGAGCACCGCGGCACTTCATTTGGCATTATTCTGAGGTGCCTAATTAACTGTCACCTAAGGTCTTCGGTGGATATCTAAAAACTCACTTTGCAAACATTTCTGTCTCTCATACGCATATGTGCACGTCCTATACAAAACGGTCTATTTGTTTTCAGAACTTAAATCGCGGTTATTACTAAAGACCTAAAACAGCTTCTAAAAAGATAAACTTGTTTTTTGAAGACTCGCTCGAGGCAAAGTGCTGTGTCATCAAACAACAATGGATGAATACGATGATCCAAGGAAGGTATTTTCGACATCATAAGGAATTACAAAAATCTGCAGAGAAAGTTCAAACTGGAGATCAGAAAAGAGGTTAAAGAGTTAAACCAGATTATCAAACAACGCATTTCAAACGANAAAGAAAATTCCAAGGTATGTGTTAAATTCAGTCAGAGAAGTTTCATGGTGCTTTTAGTTCAAGGTTGTGATTCCTGATGAAGAAATTGATAAATATGTCAACCTGGAAGATCGTGACAAATTGCGAGAAAAATTTCGATGCCTTGCTATGGACAACTGTCAGCTGAGAGAAAAACAAACATGCCTTCGGTTCGTCTATTCACAAATTTCGATCTCTGAAACAGGTATGAACTGGAAAATGCTCAAGATATGTTGGAAGAGACGAGGGAATCACTATTTGCCCTGAAGCATCGTGAGAAAGCTAGCAGAGATGTAAGTTTTGCAGCAATAATTGGTTGGAAGAAACGTACGCTCTCAAGAAACAGGAAACACTAAGCCATAAATTGTTGTAGGGCTAGCACACGTGATATTTGCCCCTGCCGTAAAAATGTTGTATTGTATTGTATTGTATAGACTTTTGCGTACAAAACTTCATGTCGCATTTCGGTCGAAAAACGTGAGCGCAAAAAATAGAAAAACTTTCACCCACGATTTGGTAAAAATGTAAAAAACAAAACTCCTTGAGGAATAATCAGAGCACATTATGATAGGTTGCTCAGGAATTTGGCTAAAACACGGTCACAGTTTGTAAAAATGCGTGCTAAATATGGGACAGTGCAGTTTCTATATATACTAATTTCAGAGGGTATAGAACGAAAAGTGGATAGTGTTGAAATATAACAGCGGCGGTTTGAAAGATCGGTGGGTAGGGGATGCGTGGAATCTGACAGTATTTTTGCGCATGCTGATAATTGCTGATCCCATAGATTGAAATACAACTCAGCGGTATGAAAGGCTCACGGATAATGACTGACAGCCTCCGGTGAAGAATTTGGAAGTCTTTTTTAAGTAAACCTGGAAAAATAACAGAGGAACAGAAAATAAGGGTTGAAAATAAATTTGAGTGCAAAACGGTAGACGGTGCTTTGTTTCACTTTGTAGTGTCAGAGCTTTTTGATTTGAAATGATAGCCGTCAGAGATTCTTTACAGAGGTGGAAATCTGAGAAGTCCACCTCAGAATTTCATCAATAGTAACTAGAATATTTCACAGAATCAACGTTGGTAGGCGTTTTTGAGTTCATGAAAGACGTTTCGGATGGGTAGGCCGATCGAGAGAGAGAACAAGCATTCGAAACACTTAGGTGTGTTGAGATTTTAATCAGCTCGTGCGAAGAACTCTTGCATAGAAGATAGATTGTTGGAAAAACTTTTAAAATCATTGTTACTCGGAATGGCTTGGGTGACGGGCTAAGAATATAAAATTTTCTGTCAAGATTTTACGGGTCACCTCAGAGTGGTCCCAATTTAAATTCAGCTGGATATTCTTTTTTCATTTAGTTATTATGCTGACGGTACTATCAAGTGGCGGGGGAAATAGCAATATGCCAATGAGATATTGACCGTAAAAACCGAACTGAACCCTATTATATTTGGCTTTTGTGAGTTAAATGCCTCTTGGTTGGTTTTACCAAACAGCAGAGAAGGTTCTGAGAACAATTTTCCCTCCATCAGTAAGAAACGATTCGGCCACACTTAACTGTACAGGCTGAAGCATTCCAGTGAAAATGCAGACCTCCGGCCGCTTCAAATGATCAATCAGCGGTTATCGCCAAAGCTTTTACACTGGTTACTTTAGTCCATAAACAAATAAACAGATTACGAAAAGTCAATTTTTTTGAGGCCAGATTAGTGCATTTTTAAAATTTGTTCACCAGATCCGAAAATCATTTTAACTCCTTGTTAATTTTTCGCGGCACATTAAAGTGCGTGTGTTAATCGTTCTAGATCTGCATGTGTTCACCAAAAGACCGAAGTTGAGTTGATCTTAGTAATGTGAAAATGAATTGCAGGTGCCTCTTCTTGGAGAGGCTAACAATGTGTGAATAAGCGAAGGTCCAAATTAGTTGAAAGAATCAAACTTATGGGATGAGATCGAGGAAGTGTACACATTCAACTATAGGTTTAATTTATACACTCAGTGGCCTTATTTTATTTGAAACTTCTGTTCGTGGACAGGTTTTTCAATTCCTACCGTTCATTACTTCGTTCATTTCATTCGTAAAAAATACCTTGCCACGAAGTAACAATCACAATAGTTGGTGAATAGTATTGGGCCACTGGCTGTAGTGGCCGATATGAACCACTCTCGTTGTTTTAATCTCCCTTTCTCACCATGTTTGTAAGAAAAATATAGGATTTTTAATTCATTCATTAAAATGGTTTTGGCTTTGACAAGTTTAATCAAAACATCGATCGGACGAATGAATGTTTTTGCCAGAGGAGGCACGGATGGTTGCATCCTTCTGTTAGTCTAAATTGTTGTAAAGTGTTTACTTCCCGGAGATGATACCATTCTGAACGAACTCAGAGTATGCGGATCCTTCTGAACACATTAACTGTTGTAACGGACCAATAAACAGTGGTCAAAGATTCGTCTGCTTGGTCCAAGAAGTCATGATGGCTCGTGCATACGGATTATCAGGTTTTTTAACCGCGTATCATGCCACTCCTGCCAACAGACGTACAGTGGACCACGTGTGCGAAATGGCCGCATCAATGACAAACAAACTTGCAGAGTTTTGCCTGTAAGGGTGGTGCATGCAAAATCCGATTGGCAGTTGACTAGACGAGCAAAAACAGCTTGCTATCGACGGTTGACTCCGATCAATGCAAAGTTCGATAGGTGCACTGCATTGATCGATTAAGCGCTCACGTGATGAGATGCTATTTCGGTGAAGTTCCAGAACAGTAAGAATCTAACATTAATGAACAGCAACCCGCTGTGCGGGATTAGGCAGTGTATTAATTGTGCTTCAATATCCTGCTTGAGCTAAATGGATGTATTTTCTAATTGGAAGCAAAATATTACACGGTGTTCATAGTTATGCTGCTGAATCTATGTTGGTACACACCAACATTTTCGCGATCTTAGTTCCTCCTATAGCAACGGTAAACAGGACTGCATATATTGTACAGAGAGAATTTCGTGGATACTGTTATTTGGAAGCCACTGCTTATTAGATCGTAGGTGCGTGCTAATCGGGACTCTAGTGAAATTACTGTAAAACAACAGTTAGTCAATCTAAAAGGTGGAATTAGCAGTAAAAGAAACAAGAAATTAGTGCAGTGGTATTGTCCTCATCGTGATATAGGAAAATTAGATATCATGGTTTCTGACCAACGAAAATCAGGTCCACGTTGTAACGGGTGAACAATACTGTTCTGTACAAAGCTCTTTAGTTCAAAGTTCATATATGCCTTTTCGTTGGTATGTGCACCAATAAACGTTTCAGTAATCGATTTAATTGTCTAAATTTGTGAGGAAAAATGGATGAGCAAAGGATGACCATGGATATTCATTTATCCTTTTTAGTATTTCTGTCCCATATCAAGACAGCAATCTTTTAAAAATCATTCGCTTATATCCGCGAGGATAGCAGAGATACTTTCGGCTGTCGAATATTATGAAGTCAATACGCTATCTAGATTAAAATCGTGATTCACCTTGGATCTTACTCTAAGAATTGTGCCCTGCTGATAAGTGCATGTAATAAATGGGAGGGAAAAATCAGCTCTCAATTCATGGAAGTATTTTACAGTTTTTCTATCTCGACTTGTAATAAATCTCCTGATACCTGAATACCATGCTCAGAAATCAGGACCTCGTAAAAACCGTTGGCTTCCAATCAGTTCGATTTTTGAGCGCTTATGTGTCGCTGGCCTGTACTTTGACTCCAAGAAAATCGCGGACTGTCCTTGATGGTTGGATGTCAAACAGGTGCCAGTCACCATTCGATTTTGCTTTTAAATGCAGTAACCGTAAACCTAGTCATTCCAAGTGTTCCTCAACGTCACTGATCTACGTTCCAAACGGATTAACAAGAATGTCGTGCAAATAGTTATAAGGCGTCGGATAGGACCTTTTATAGCAGTTCTGTGCCAGAACACAGTGATCTGTGCTCTAAACGCACTAGCTGACTTCGACATTGTCAATCACCAGAAATATTCCATTTTTTCCACTTTGTAGATTCTACACAGGGCTGCTTGAAAGGGTCTTAACGCAGCCCTAAAAGTTATCAGTACTGCTCTCTAAGTACTGGACTCCGCACTTACCATAGTTATTACGTCTAATCTGAGAATAATACTGGTATTGCTTTCATTCTGAGCGCAAACATAAATATCTTTATAATCAGACAGTTTCATTGGTTCACTGAAAGTAGTATTTTCTGATGGGTGTTATTCATAGCTAACGCCTTGGATAGACTTGTAAATCCATTCTTGCATTTTATCCAAAGCCCCCAGGGGAATTCAGAAAACGAAATAAATGTCCCATAGGATAAATCAAAACAGCTATTGACATCACATCTCTTGCATTGCGGACGCACGGATAAAATTCTGTTAAAAGAAGTAGTTAAATCAATTTCATACGTATGCCAAGTGACAGTGAATCACGTCAAAATGGTTCATTTCCATCAAAAACTCTGAAAGCAGTACAGACGTTGCTCAGGCTTACCATTCATATTGCTAGTTGAAATGCTCTTCTACAGATCGTTGTCCCATTTAAAGTTACAATTTATCTTCCTCAAGTCTGCATTGCACGTTTCGGAAATCAGCATTCCAGTCGGCGGGCGAGATGAACGTCCTAGGAACTAATCAAGTTTGACTTCCTTGCTGGAAGAAAGAGTACGAATGAAAACACTTAGAAACCCCAGAATACACTTAACGATAGAAAATATTTAGTTGAGAGAACAAGTTTGAGGGGAAAAATAACCTGAATCTTCGAAGAGAAACTGAGTGTTACAAGTGGATGCGGTCCTACGGCTTGGCTTGTGAATAAGAACTATCATAACATATCGGTGGGACTTAGTAAGGCAAAGTTAGAAGTCATTTACTGAATACAAGTATAAAATGTCATATGCAGAATACATCGGAAAGCCGTCTGGATGATAAATAATATAAACATAGAATGCAACCATGTTTTAAAAATTGATTGCGTGCTGGCTTCAGCAATGAGGAAAATCTATTAGTTTAACTGCTTTCATCTGTGCATATTGATCTACGTTTCTTGGCATTACTAAAATTATAGTAGTTAAAATGCGTGCACGTGATTTGAAAGGCCAATTAAACGATGACTTAGCAAGAGTAAAATTTGATAACATCCCAATTCAAGCTTTGATAATGTGACAATCAAAGTAACCTAGCCCGACAGAATATCAAATCCACGAATCAACTTTCATTCTCCAGTCCAAAGTCTGATATTTGTTTCTCATTTGATAACACTAATAAACCATCAGTCCTTGCTTTACTGATAACGAAGCCGGACCTGTGATCACATGAATCATAAATTAGTTCTATGTAGATTCATTTTTACCACAACATGTACTTTTACAACACCAAAAGAGGATTCATCTTAACTGTAGAAACAGTAATCTTAGCAGAAGTGGAAAGGGGAAAAATGGGTTCATTCAAATTTCAGATGCATGGTATCCTTACAGTTTTTATTCTATTTTATGTTTGTATTAGGCGATTTTGGCTACATTCTACCAAAATCATTGATATGGTGTAAATTTAGGTTCCATTGCTAACATGCGCAACTGATAAGAGTTTGTGGAGAATCGCATGCGTCAGTCCCACTCTAGACAGGTATGGTAAATCGTTCTCTACTGCGTGTTCTTGTCAACACACGTTAAATCTATGAAAGCGGATGAATTTTCAAAATTTCTATTACTGCTATGAATGGATTAAACGCATGAACTTCATTTATGATATATACACAGATCAGTGTTTGGTAAAAGAAAACATTTCTGTAAGTCATCGGTAAGTGCAATGAATATGACAAACATTCAACAAAGTATGATAGCATGAAATATCGGTAACTGCCCAGGAAAATGCGATTTCCAAATCAACACGAATGGCAGATGTAGATAATTTTTCCGGTAGATAGGCTGCAGGTATTTATTTAATAGCTCAAAATTCTGCTATCAAATGGATTTACAGGAGTATATCTGTCGTGATCACACCACGACGTGAAGTTTTGTCTAAGCTATTCGGATAATGGATTGTGCGTCATAATTGCTTTGTTTCCAATAAAGCTGAACTCCAAAGTTTTGCCTATTTCTTAATTTTTAGGAACTGGCTTATTTAAAACACTTGTCCACCAATCAAGCGGAAGAGATAAAGTCTCTTCAGGAGCATATCGAACGTCTTCAAGAATTTCTCCACCAAAACGGTTTGGAATATCAGCCTGAACACACAGAAGATTCCAAGCCTCCCGTCACGACAGAATCTGAATCTTTGCAAAATCCTAAGAGGACTTCCCTGTTGATCGGTAAAGGTAATTATTTTTTCCTTTCTACATGCTTAACCGCAAAAGCGAGTTTTGTATTTTCAGTTCATTTTGTACAACTATTAGCCCTGGACAGAAGTACGATTTCGGTTACTATCGACAGATTCACTTTTCAAGAAGAATGTACAGAGTAAAGATTCTTAAGTGCAAAAGAAATACAAGGATGCACAAAAGTCTGAACAGCCACAAGAGCAAATAAATAATTTCATTAGGTGACAAAATTGCTGTGCACATACTGTGAGCTTGACTCTTATCAGTCAGAGATTCAAACGAAACCCCTTGTCGATGTTGTGCAACCTCTTGTACTATTGTTTGCTATGAGTGAACACAGATGTGATTACCTATTTTTTCAGGTCGGACCACTTACAAGAATTCAGTACTCTTTTGTGCTATCAACTGGGCGAAGATATGTGAGCTTTCTTTAAGTTTCACAGAAAATGCTTCCACTGTTACCAAGCACCGTGCTGCTCGTGCTACTAATATTACCGCTAGAAAAATGGCAACAACTAATGTAGCTGCTATCACTACTTTTAGTATTGCGCTGACCAGCAGAATATTCACTTTTTTGTGCACTCAGATGATGCCAATTCATTCAAGCGGAACCATCATTATAGCAACTACAAAAGCTCACTGCACAACATTAGCTGCATGAACATTTTTTCTCGTTCAGAATGTGCGCTTGTTGTTCACAGTGGATTGCATGTACTGGAACCGTCCAACCGTGGTAGGCCTCAGAAAGAATCCATGCCCACGCAGATGTAGATGAATATCAACATTGATCGATTGCACATAAAACGACCCCCTTATTTGTCTCTGAAGTCCATAGATCGTGTGCTCTAAATGGCAAATATAATACTCAACCCTCGCCTGTGTCCTAATAATTTGAGACGTGACTGTACAAAAGGTGGTATTAACAGCCGATTTCATGGAGTTTGGATGTGACTGCCACAAAAGGACATCAATAGATTAGACTTTTATTCACTGTGCATTCCATGAAAACACTTACGCACTTAATTACTAAAGTCTGAATATTGGTTGGGAAAATCTCCACTGCTGAATTTGGTCTACTTTGAACAATGCATACAAGAATCACAAGCATGCTTCGGTACGAAAGTTTGACTAAGTAGTTCGCTGGTATTCCCACTCTATATCATTCTTTAAATTTCCTTCTGTTTATCTGATGCATGCGGCCTGAGGATGCTACGGGTTGTCTCGAATCCAAAATGCATCGAAATGTTTATTTTTGTTTATTTTCGTGCCATATACGATTCTTTTTTCTCCATGTATACTTACACTTTTAATCTCCATAATGCTGTTGTTTGATTCTTGTCTCATTTCATGAATGGATTGAAAAATGAGTGATAGAACTACGATTAGCCGATCTTTGAATAGAAATTGTGCGCCTTGAAAAGTCAGTTATTCATTTTTTGCTTGTCAATCTTAGATCAATGGGAGCCGAAAACCTAAAGAAGTCAATGAATCCTATTGAAGTTGGTAAAAGATTGTTAGCCCTAGGAAATGTCATTCGAAATAATGCGGTGCAGACCTATTATGGCAGGAAAGTTTTGAGTTAAGTTACTCCGAAATAATTGATCCGCGCTATTTTCAAATCTGCGGCAGCATGATCTGTTTTGGTGTTCTCTTGAACGCATCACAACCTCCATTATGACAGATTTTGTACAGCATTTCCATCGGCCTTGTCCTGACATTTTAAGGTAACATGTTTGTAAGGCGAAAATGATACCTGTCTCGACAACAGTACTTCAATTATTTGGAGAAACACTTCTGCAAGCATCTTCAAAGAAAACCCATTGATAATTTTTCGGGCGCCAATGTAAAGCTAAAGCCTGAACGCTAAAATAACTAAGTGTATGGAAACCGGGCTTTTGGTTCCATGAATTTGCCACGTTTACCTGAACCACTGATGCAATTTCTCACCTTTATTTAAGCCTTTTATGCAAATAAAGAATTTTGTTCGATTATGTACTATGGTTACGCAGACCATTCATATGCCAACGACAAGCTTTAAAATGGGGAAGTTGAACGTACTAGTAAACTGTCGTGTTCCAGAGATCAGTTCAACTTCGCGGAGAGATACGGTTTTAAGAAACAGTTTGGAGTATTTTTTTGAAGAACGGAGTAATGGTAATTTGGAAATTGAAAGAAATATTATGGATAATTGTAAAATTTTCTGTCTTAGATCATTATGTTTCTTAGGGTAAGTTTATGGGTAGATGAGTAGATGATTTACTGTTGTCCCCTGATTATATGCAGTTGATAAAAAAATATCGCCATTATTAATACTATCATTACCATGTTCCTGAGAAATTCATGTGAGATAGATATGTCATTACCAATGCAGACGCTGAGTTTACCGCAAAAGGTTGCAGTTATTGCTTGCCAAGCAAACAGTTGGTGAGGACATTTTTTATAGTTTTGCCGCCGAACATATCGACAAATAAATTTCAATCATGTGACTTTGTTACTCAGTCCGTTCCACCGTTTCTTGTCAGATATTATTTTAATCCTATCATAGTGTCTCCTTTTTGTCGCATCGTTTCTCTTCCTCAGTGATATCATATACTAGCCGTAGGTGTAAGGTCGGAAGCTTATCACTAAATTACAAATTTGATCAAAATGCACTAGCACTGTGACGATGAAATCAAATCTTGGAACCGAGTTGAAAGTTGCCATGTGAATTCCTCAAAAGATATCGTAGATTGTTTTTTTGTAAATGTAAATACTAACCACGATGACTTAACAGGACGGCCTCCACATGGGCTATCGAATTTTGGCTATACTAGGTTGATCATTTTACCAGTTCAGTGCTTCTTGAATAGGCGTGGCTCCAGGGTCTTTTGTAATGCGACCCGCAAAATAACAGAAGTTCTCAATGGGGGAGAAGTTTGCTGCCCAAGTCTTACGAGACCAGTAAACTGTTATGGGGCCTCAGGCTCCATGGATTTTGACCATGACTCGATTTGGGTTTTCGGTTAAATTGGCGCCTTTTGCAATGATAGTACAAGTCCCAGTAACTTATTTTATAGTGTTGTATATAAAACACCTGTTTACACGACAACCATGCAGATCTTTTTCAATAGTTTTACCCCTTAAAAGCAAGAAGTGCCGTTTATTTAACTGAAAGAGTTATAGTGTCCCTTTTCTACAACGTGCATTTGGCAGAAACAGTGAAGTTGTCATTTTTCTGGGACTCAAATTAGAATCAAAATTTATTATTTTATTGTCTGCTTCTGTGCCAACGAGTAAATGACGAAGGATAACTATAAAAAGTTTTCTATAAACAAAGTAGTATTTGTAACTTTTGGCCTTCAAAATAGCGGGAAGGTCGACTTTATTAATCGTCACATATTGCCAGCGTCATAGAAAGAATGCTCTCTAGAGGCAGAAAATCGCCGCGAATGATTTGGGAGCATTCCTGCCACTGTAAAAATGGAACACCCTTATAATCGTTTTATTCTTTTACTAAATAAAATCCCTTCACGGCATCCTCCTTCACTTATCTTTAATTTTCTTAAGGATCAGACACCTTAATAGCGTAAGAATAGCTTATCAGATTACATCCAGTGATATTGAAAATAAAGTATGATAACGCGGAACAGCTTAGTAAAACACCACTGAATGACGTGAATAGAGATGCAAAGATTTACGTTTGTTTTTATAGGCCCAGAGAAATACTGTTTGAGAAGAAAATAACAGTGATTTGAATTTATGTAAGATACGTCTTTTATTGCAGGATTCAAGCGGGAGTAGACGCACAAATGACTGTAATGTGGTAGCGCACCCGAGTAGGCGGAAATTCGTGTTGTCCTCTGGAACCTTGTTGTCAGCATGCGTCTAGACTTCTGTTTTCGTCGATGTTTTCCTCTAAATTTGATGGAATCCGAATGTTGCCAACTAAATAGTTTCCTTCTTCCTAGGTATCAACGACTCTTCGTGGTTACAATCACTGCAAACAGCATTTCGCAAAGTCAAGCTTGGTAAGGCTGTTTTTTTAACCTTTTGCTGTGTTATTCTCTTATTTTAGTAGGCTGCTGCTCAAAATGTCTAACACTACAAACTATTGCATGACCGTTTAACATACCGAAACTGTTTTTCTTAGTGTATTGGGGTGTTCTTCTCCAGGCGAACAACATTTAATTAGAACATAGCAGAAACAAATTCAGGGTGCGTGTAAAGCTATCAATATTTATATACATTGATGAAGATAATCAGAATATCATCCAAGCTTTTTAATCGACCGCTTCGTTACTTACAAGGTTTATTCCGAGAATATCGAGTATTTCAGGCGAGAACTGTAGAGCAGTACGCTCAAAAACATCCGAAGTTCTTATTCTTTTGGTTTAAATTTTTCACCAGTTAAATTGACCCATTAAACTCAAGCCACAGGAACAATGAATAACCACGTAGTATCAACGTCCATCCGGTCATTAAGAAGTCCTTGAAGTATACTATGACCGTATCAAACTTAAAAATCAATATAATTGCGTATCCGTTGGGCCTGAGCTGGGAGGATTCTTCGTGAGTTCATCCCGCTAGGCCACTCGGATTGATGGTTATCCGCAATTTAACTGACCCTCTTTAGTTTAGCTAGCTGGAGGTCGAATGCCGCGATTCCGCAGCTTGTAACTGTGCAAAAAACAGCAACGAATTGACGCTGCATCATGGTGTTCAATAAATCGTCAGAAGTCACCCCAGATGTTCGACCCACAAATATTCTTTCAGGGTTCAAATCTCATTTTTGGTGTGACGGACTTTCACAGCTAACCATCAACAGTGACAGTCATGCAGTGCTTCCATGGTTTCTTAGTGCTGAGTTTAGCACCTACACCAAGTTGGGTATGGTTTCACACAAAGCGCAGCCACTTAATACTCATGCTGATAATAATAACACTCATGCTTAGGGTTTGGTACCAGTTGTCTAAGCTAAAAATCTGGCTGGACAACATGCCGAAAAGCTCTTCAAGAGATTGCCCAGTGACTTCGCATTCTGTCTCTTTGTATATTCCATGTTCTTGCAGTAAGTTATCATTAACCCGGAACTCACGGCAACCGGTGAAAAATGGTAGATGCATAGCGTAATATGAAAACGGTTGGAAGTAGTTCCATTCACTCAGGATTCCGTATACACAGGCCAAAACCCTTAATCTGCTTGTTGTCTGAAGCAGTTTGCTGTGGTTTCAGTGCCATAAGACAACAACAACAGGTCCTTTTGAAGTTAATGTTTTCTTTCTTGGGGAATGTATCAAGAGATACGGCGGTTGCATGATTTAATGTTGGTGATAAAACGAATGGTTTATTGTGTTTTATGGGCTAATCATTTTGCTCTTGTTGAACAGCGATTGCCAGAACTGAAGTTAAAACAGATATGATAGCTTCGTTTAGCGAGGACCCTTTAGATAGACTGTTTTTGGCATTGCTGCTGGTCTGCGCTACTCGGGGCCAAAACTACCGAGGCCATTATCAACTACGAATTTAGCAAAAAAGAAGTCAACAAAAGCAGTGTGGTCCAAAATGTCTGCATTTCTGAAAGTGAGACGCATTAGACATTCAGTTGCAAAATTTCACTGTGTACGTGGCTTTGTCAAGTCAGAATTTCTTTTCGAAATCCCCATCTGTGGAATTCTACCTTTCATATTCTTATGTTAATCAAGTTTTTGTTACAAACAAATGGATGCGTAAAAGGATAAAGTCACGGTTAACTTTCATCTGTTTCCGTTGGAATGCGTTCTGAAATCTTAATTAGGAACAGTAGGAAAATTTTGCTGTGCAATAACTATGTGGTCAGAATGACTACTCCATACAAAGGCAGTAGTGTTACGGAGACTAAAACTTTGTTACTGAAAATAAAGGTTGGGTTTTTAATCTCTATTCCCCTTTCAAAATTCTATAAGGGTGAGAATATACATAGCTGCAGAATGGATTGATTTTAACTGATGAGCAGTAAATTTGCACCTTGAATTTTTGACTTATGTCTATAGTGCCGGTCTGCCAGACAAGTTTAACAGTTTATGATGACCTTTGGATTCGTCATTGATTTCATCTGCGTTGGTATATGAATTTCATGTTTTGTGATTTGTTTCAAGTTATGAATTTGTTGTTACCTGAAAACTTGTACACAGTGAAACAGAAAGCACGGAATAGTTTGATTCAAGGCCGTGGTTCATTGCCAACTGGTCAATATCGGTACAGATAATCGGTTAATATTCTGATTTTCATGAAACAAATATCCTCTCCCAGCTTCATTGGGCAATCATCTTTTGCACAAACAATGACAAAGATTTTATTTAACATCACAGCATTAACCTGCTTATATTCATGTAGGCAACAGATAAAGTGAGTTCAGGAAATTATCTTCAGTCATATTTTTGCAATCGTTTTGCAGTGCACGGTGAAATAGAAGCACATTGTTTTCTGTCTAAACCAGCTCCAAACAATTCATTTTATCTGGGTTGGAAATGCCATTCGGAACGCTCACCTAGGCTGTGTCAAGTCGAAACAACTTATGCACCGCTAAGTAGCAAAGTTTGTGAGCGCTGAGGTCAAGTCATATGAATAAGCAGTACGCATTTTTTAATTCATCACAATTGTGACGAATATTTCGTTACTAGTAAACAACAATAGATAACGGATGAAAAAGTGATCACAACACTCAGCCAACCAAAGTTCCATTCCAAGCACTTTCGCAAAAGAAAGAAAACCATTCGAATTTTAATTTGCTGACCAGCCACTTTTGGATAAACTTGGTAGTTAAACTACCAATGATCCATTGAGTGGTATGAAATGTTCCGTAAAGATAAGATGCCGTGCTGTATGGCTGTTTTACCTAATCTTTGACGATAATAATCACCTTGACTATTTTTTGGTGCTAAACTGGTCATAGCAACAAGAAGACTATGAAGAGAAACTATCAAGGTCTGACAACAAGTACGGCTTTAACATAAACTAGTCAATAAGCGCACTGCAAGGCAGAACTCATATCCTGTTGCTTTTGCTTCGTCTAACTACTTTTTGATCACATGTTTACTTTTCGGACTCTCGGAATAAAAGGATTTTTACTTGAACGAAAAGGCAGTGTTTCCTTATTTGATGCTGGAAATGTTTACAGGAACTGGTTATTTTTTTAGTGGGTATTATATCAAGTACGTTGACGAATGCTGCACAAAACGTACCATTACTTCTAATAAGCCATTTTATTACTATAATTTGTTGCAATCGTAATCATAGTATTGGCAGTTGTCGCATGTCGTGCTGTTAACAAATATTAAACGACTGATTGCCTGATTACTTGATTGTCTTTAATATGAACGCCAAGCTCACCAATCAAAAAGTTGCAAACTGTAAGTTGAGCTACGGAGCGCTGTTGTTTATAATCGCTGGAAATATGATAAAATCAAACTGTGCAATTGTCGAACATTATTCCTCACTGAAAATGCAACAAATTTGTCTTCATTTAATGATGTCTGATAGCACAACAAACTTTCCATGTCCCTTAAATTAAACTTGACGTCGATTTCGTTAGGTTAAGTAAAAATAGTTCAGGTTGCTTTGGCAATCCATGGAACAAAAATATATAGCAATCATAGATCCGGTAAAGAATAAGAATGGTGCGTGAAATATTTCTTCGGGGGAAGTTATGATTGTTTACTTAGAAATGAAAAGTTCTCGTTTCTACCGCAATGCTTTTGTACTGGTGGAAAGTTGTCTGATCTCTTTTGAAAAAAATACAATGTAGATGTGGGTTGGATATTCTTTAGTTGGTTGAAGTACTTGAATCATGGCAGTAACTCTTGGACTCATGTTAGCATTTGCAAAATTGTAACTACGTCGGATAAAAAATTGCAGTTCAGGGATAGGATCACAGGAAGGTCTCAAAGGTACAATTCAGATAGGTTATTTACACTGGAATCACAAAATTCCTACAAAATATTTAGTCGTAGTTCCTCACTATCACTGCGAAAATGTGCTGAATGACTGCTGAAAGGCACCTGGGTCTGGTGCTAACAACGCGGATCTTGCCAGGTGTGGTCATCGCTTTTCCGGAGGAGACGATAAGATTGTGCTCGGCAATGCTATAAGCCTTCACGAGCAACAATCCTCATCTCTTGGACCCAAACCAGGAAGGCAGGAAGCATCAACCGATGCCTAACCTGAAGCTAACGTCTTCATACGTCTACGGCAAGTCATTGACTGACCACCGTGACGTTTCCTCCAGCCTTCCTCAGTAGGCATAAAAAAATCATAAAATGTAGACGGTGAGCAGGCGTAAACAAATAATGCCCAACAGATCGAAGACAATGTAGACCGATTGACTGAGCGAGAGGGCCAATGTCTGCACCCAACACACGAAGACGTACCCCGTCATTACTCACCCGACGTGCCCGCTAAACACGAACAATCCTTCTGAGACACCGGTGGTCGAACACAGAATGTCATCGGCCATTCTCAACATGCAGACGCCAGATCTCACAACCGTGAAGCGGAACATTACGAACTTAGGCATTGTGCATCTTTCTCTTGAAGAAAAGCCGGATACCATGTTAGCATCACATGTGTCGCAGTTTGGGGAAATCCGCTCTGGCTTTTGCAGTTTGTGATGTGACCTCCGCCCCAGCAACTCCGCCAGCTGCACTCAGAATCCCAAGGTATTTTAAGCTATTGACTATCTCCAGCCGATAATCTTGTTGTCTGAAAATGTGATGCGTATATCATACCTAAATACGTCGACCGTCAAGCGGTTCAACGCCTGCTGAATTGCCTGTGCACTGTCACTCACCAAGGCAATATCACCAAAAAGATCTTAATCCAATGCCATATTCCCTTGAAGGAGTTCAATTTCACCGTCTTAATGACCGTATAAAGCGTCCTTCAGAACGTCCTCTATAGCACAATTGAAAAGATGTGGGGATTTAGAGTGGCCTTGCTGTACTCCATTGGAGACAACGAAGGGTGGTGAAAGCTGGTCATAAGCCCTAACCTGACCTGACATATGAAGGTAGTACTCATTAAAGACTGTCATACTTCTCAGGCACACCACGCCCCAACAAACAGTGTAGACCTATCAACAAAGGTTTAAAGCAAAGCGAATATCTAAAAATGTTATCCTTGGCCTCTGGAAAGTAAAACTAAGCTCTGAAAACAGTGAAGACTTGATCGAGGCACCTTTGACCAGCCTGATCCTTACTAGTTTACTCTTCATGCGTGTTGTACAACCTGCCAAGAGTGATGGATGCGAGCAAATTAGATACCATTGGAATTTAGCTGGTACTTCTGTGGTTAGCGCATTCACTAACAAGCCCTTCTCAAGGACAGCGACAATAATTAACTCTTCTTGCAAAGAGGAAACGGGAGGATTAATACTTTTTTAGGCTTGGATTTCATTGGGGATATTTCCTGGAGTTGGTGGATCTATCGTAATAAACCAATGGACGCTGATCGAAATAACTACGGGAAAGACTAATGCCAAGACCCAGCTAAATTTTCCTTTGAAATATTTCAGCCGGCACACGAGATGTTTTTGCTGATTGAGGATAAGCAGCTTCATAGGTGGATTCGCTCACACCTAATGCTTTCCGACAGTCCGGATAAGGTAAAACAGTCTGCATGAATTTTCCTTAGGGGCAGCATGTTCTATCTCCGAAGCTCGTTGAGACCACCAGACTCCGCGATCCCTGGGCAAGCTTGCGATCAGTTCACGTCTCGTTGCGAGCCTTCCTTCATTATTCTCGCTTCTAGCTGGGATGGACTGATGTGTGTCGAGAAGATGGAGCGACTAAGCGAAAGTCCAGAGTGTTATAACCTAATGGGTCGGACCACAACGGTATTCTTGACAAGTGACCAATGTTCATTAATGTTATTGGGCAGGGGCAGTTCTAGGATTTTAGGCAAAGCTTTTCGAAAGAGTGACAGCCCAATCTGATCAGATAGCTTGCCTCAGCCTAGCCGACACTGATGCGTGTGTTTTGAGCGCCCACCAAAGCTTATGGACAGCCTGACGCAAACTGACACGAGATAAGAGTCTAGGGAAATGCTCCCTTGCTACAGTCTCGCCACTTGCAGATAATAACGATGTGATCCATTCAGGCTCGTCGCCTATTCAGCGAGGGCGGAGATCGAGTGACAGGCTGGCGGCTGGAGAGTTTGAGGTTCGTACAGACGAGAAACAGCCGATGGTCTGAACGCAAGAATTACAGCCGTCCTCTATTTTTTGAAGACAGGAATGGAAACCAAAATGCTCGCCTAAATGCGCCCTATTCATGGACAGCATTCAAGCCTGTTGTTAAAATCATTGTGTCACCCTGACTTGGTATTCGTAAGAGGTCAAGCAGTTTTGATTGAAGGTATCCTTAAGTTCATCTGGACATAATGTGTTCTCGCGTATACTGAGACGACAAGGAAATTGCATTTAGCAGAGGGATGACTGTTTATTCTACACAGGCCACTGAGGCTCACTGCTCATAGCCGGGTTTCGACTGAGATACAGTTGAGTAGAGCAGCCTCGGCCTTCTGACAGCCGTACTAACGCCAGCAGAATCAGAAGCCAAAACTTCAACATCCCTAGAAGGACATAGTTGAAATTTCACTGTAGGACTGAATGTGAAGGTCTGCCTAATCACAGGACCGGAGTCTTTAATGTACGTTTCTTGGATACAATAAATCAGTGGCAAGGGTATCCAGTGTACGATATTAGCACGTCTGTTGTTCTGCCCCTAACGTTGGATGTAAGGACATCAAGGACGAAGAAGTGGATTTTAGATGTTGGCTAAAGGAGAGCGTCAGAGAACAAGACCAGAACATCTTCCGGGGAGATTACAGTTAGTTTGACCGACTGCAGTTTCCAACGAATTTGATTGATTTAAGTGGGAAGAGTCATTAGGGAAATGGACAACTGTGTAGAGTGGGAGATTGCTTTTGCCAGTCAAATACGAATGCAACGCGTTCATCGGAAGATCAGTCATATTCGTGTATATACGTTATGGGCTGCTGCACCGATCAGTCGCCCGGTCCAGAATATTCATTTTAATTCGAGGATGTACCTCTAGTTATTGCGCAAAAAAGCGCCGCCTCAAAGGCAAAAGAATCATTTCGGAGGAGCCGATGGCTCGTTGGCCGGTTCATAGGCCTCTTCTGGAATCCCTGGCGAGTCGGTGGAATACAACAGGGGCCTTATTTAGTTCGCTGATCACAATGCTACCGATGAGCAATTGTGGCGTTTTTCAGAAGAAAGACTGCCAAGAAAAAACCCGCCGTGCAACTGACGCCGCTACTACTTTTCTTTGGTCACTTATTCGGTTAGTCTGGACCCTTGTTATTCACCACCAACCACCTGGACGGTGGCCAATACCTTGTGTACCTCAAGGACGCGCCTAGGAGCATGCGCTCCGGTCCGATGTATGTTTAACGAAGCGTCAAAGAAACGTTTACGAAGCAGAAAGTTTCAGCTAAAACTGATACCGATCACAGCAATCATCGGTGATGCTTCCTTCCTGTTTCATTTAGTTCGGTGGGAAAGAAAAGAATCGGGCAGTTTTTCTCTTGGCCTAATTTTGCTTGTTCGTGTACTAATTCCAGGTGCGTAGCTAGTGACTGAGTTTAGTGATAAATGCTGACTAACTTGACGATGTTAATGGGCGCATAATGTCTTTGGTTTTTCGCTACATTTCAGACTTTCTACAATCATCTGAAAATACGGAATAAGCAATGTGAATGGTGCGCATAAACTGTCTTTCATCTACTTATGAAAGTGGAACATTTAATTTGGTCATCAGATTTTCACTTTGCCGTGGCCGTACAGGATGGAGCACTGAGAAATATTGTTACTTTTACCCCCAAAGCATTTTGAAAACTCACTACTGGTAATGCCACTCATTTATATATCTTGAAAGTCATCGTATTTACTATCATGAACTTGCATTGTGCTTTGTATATATTCTGTTGTTCTGCTACCCTCCTCTTTCCTCACTTACACCCAGCAAACACCTCTGATCAACCAGTTATGGGCCCCGATAAAAACGAGGTGACCACTTCCTTAAATACCCTGTTAAAACAGATGAATCACAAAACTGGATATCCATTGTATCTCATTTTTATTAATTTCCTAAATGTTCACCTCTTGGGGAATTCCACATTTTAGTACATCAATTCTCTGGTGGCCCTGAGAATTTCATAAGCAAATCTTCATGACCAACCTCTTCCATGAATCAGGGTTGGAAATCTGTCGTATTGGAACTTTTAGCCAAAACTAACAGTCATCCCGAAGATGATCAGTCCACCAGTCAATCCTTGCATCGGTTTTTCATGGCCCGGGGGTAGGGGAAAACAAAACATTTATCCCTGGATAACCGGGGTGTAGGCAAGCCCCAAATAGTCTGACTAGTTGAGCTTGTTTCGTGTGCAGTTTTGCAAAGTCAGTGTAGGAATTTACCCGGGTAAACCATATGAAACAAGATCTGTGCACACAGCAGCCGCTGCTCTGGGGTCGAATGTATAAGATAGCCGGTAGTGGTTTGGGGTACGGCGGAATGAAATGTAAGTTTTCACCACTTACAGAAATATAGGCTCTGTTGTTTGCGTGTGTCAGGGTCGGTGACCATTCTAGGGCTTTTGGCGTCGCAGATTTAAGTTCTGTTGTTAGTTTTCCAAAAGAACCTACCATTTTCTCAGTATTTTGAAATCGACATTACTTTAAATATTGCGTGGCTGAAAGTTTTCATGTCCGCAAAACGATTTATCAAACTCATTCTGTAATTGGCTGATTCACATATCGACCAAGGCCACCTTACACACCTGTATCAACGATAGAGCTCACTTGATTTCTGACTTTTGTTGGTGAGTCACCAATAAACGCGCGACAGTGTCTTGTGTTTGTCTTCTCTCTTCCGCTAGCGGACTGGGCTAGCTGTTCGTCTTCCGCGCCTTTTTCTGTTCTGCGTGGTTACTCAGTCAAGGTAACAGCAGTTCCGTTCCGCTAGTTGTGCGACTACGGGCCTGAAGACTCGAGCTCGCACTCTTGTGTATCCAACCTTAGTGTGTGTTCGTATCCTGCTAGAACGCAGACTGTGTGCTCCTGTGCTATCGTGCGGCGCTAGTGCTTGCGACTTGTGCTTCAGTGTGTGTGTAGGTCAATCAAACTCGGCAGCAAAACAGTGTGCTCATTTTCCAGCCTGTTATTACAAAACAAAATTATTCTGGGTGGAGATCATTATTTTTACTATTGTACCGCCTTCATGGGACCAAGATCTTCCTTTCAGTTATTATCGCACGTTTTAGTCATAATGTGTCTTACCCGTTCAGGCTGTTGGTTCCAATGTGAAGGAGGTCACCTACAGAGCGCGAAAAAAATACAGTGACAAATTTTGTGGGCCATAGGTGGCATAATCATTTATTTCAATTTTTACTTTTATCGGTTTCAGGTTCAAAATATAATCGCATAATTTATTCGTTGTAGCAATAGGAACTCACCCTAGATCGAATGCTACGAAACGGTTATTTTTGTGATGGCTCCCAGTCAATCAGACAACTCCTTAAGAATTCCAGTAGCTAATGATCATTAGTGATCGCGGTCATTACCTACTTAGAGGCTTGGGTAAATTCATTTCATATCTCTTCAGTACATCATTCATCGCATTATCTATCTAATGTCTCTGGATTTAGTTTGAATTCACGAACAATGAAACGAATGTTTTCACTGACAGTATACGACATAAGTGGTTACACAATCTTGGTTGGAATGGGTAAGCAAACTAAAAAATATGTCACGTTTTCGAGATGAAATAATGCGGTAAACCAAGCGCATGGAAGAAGTGTGCATTAGTATGCCTGCAGCAAATAAAATCAAATCCTGGTGAAAACGCGGTTAGACGTGTTTGGGTAAAAATTCCCGCGAGAACAATTCTACGGACCCATCTTTTAAAAAACAAGATTGAAAACCAAACTAATTTAGCTAATGCTAAATTACCATTCTTGGAAAATTGGAAATGCGAAATGTCCCATATTGGAGCGTCCAGACCAATCGCACTGTTAGAAAAAAAAATGTGCTAAGGAGTTATTTTGACTGATACCTAACCACCGCTCTGCGATCAGCTCGACGGTCAGTCCATCATATTTCTGGTTCGGAAACCCGTTTCCGCTAACTTCAGGGAGAACAAACAAGCTGAACCCGCAGAAAACCTTATATTAAATGAAAACATCATTTAATTATACAGCATTTGTTCGCAAATTTGCCCTAGTGTGACTGCCACTCATTTCATCTGTTCCCCGGGTGGAGCCCCAATGGTCCAACTTGTCTGATGCTTGTAACCAGACTTTTTCGTGCCGCCTCATCGGGTCCTGTCTGATAGCTTTAATTGGCTGGCACAACTCACCATATGTCCATCTCAGTTTGCAAGTCGGTATTATTACCTTCCAATCACGTCTTGGTCTTACCTGGTAGCTGGTGGCAAATGAGCTAGACCTGGTCTTGCCGTCTGTGTGCGCCAGCAGTCTGACAAGATCGGATTCTATCCACGCTTGCGTCCTGATTAGAATTTTTTATCTCGGTCCACACTCGCCGGATCACCGACAACCAATGCAATTATTATATCACTCTCAGGTGCAATGTCGGTCACTTTGGCAGTCGCTGAGAAGCTGCTTCATTTCTGCTGGGAACCATCAGCAGCGTATATCCATCCAGCCTGATTTCGGACGTGAAATCGGATGGAAAGTTTTTATTAGAACATCTTGGTAGTGGGATTACTCGGGACGCCGAACAAAGATTTTTCAGTCGAATTTCAAACATGATTAAGAAAATATGCGAAACTAGTTTCGGACAGTTATATTACGCAGCGGCTGACTTTGCCGAAGCAGACCTGAAGACAGAAAGCGAAAATCTTCTGACAGAAACTTGGCGATGGTAGCTGGTTATTAAATTGAGAGATGGACTGTTAAGAGTGACAAAGAGAGCAACTAATTAAGAAAAAAACAGAAGAAAAAATTACAAAACAGTAAATGCATAGGAGGCAAAGTGAAGTGATTCCTGGATGATGTGCTACTAACTATACTGGAGGCTTAGGACGGGTTGTCGATCAGCCTAATGGTCTTCTGTTGGAAGAGAAAAGCGAGAAAAAGTAGTGAAAATAAAAGAATACAGTGGACATAAACGTCGAGGGATCACAATTTTCTTTCATTGAAGAATGAAGACAAGGATAAAGAAGTCTCTAGGTAAGAATAAAAAATCATGAAAGCATACGGTAAAGGAAACAGACTGTGACAGGCCAGGGAAGCTGTATGAAATGCAACTAATAAATTCAAAAACGAAGCCAGTTTGTACAACGATAGCTGTAAAAATAATTTCCAAGACTGTACTTTCCATAGAAACAGCTACGAAATTTTAATTTTTTTGATTCTGGTTTGTGTTTCGTAAAGCAGAAAATATTATGTTGCGTCTGACCTACTTCGTGGCCGCTATCCCCAATTCCCACCAACTCTGGTGAGAAAGACCAGCAAACAAAAATCGTTTGTTAATCAAGATCAAAAAGCTTATATTAGTCATCGACGAACAGCACTCACTCATTGATTATTCAGCCTGGTAATTCAGTTCCTCGGCACTCATCGACTTTCGCGTGTGGCGTTTTTGCTCCGCTAGTCGATTGGCATAATCAGCGCGAAGTCGCCGCAGCTGTGTTTGATCTCTGATCCGGGTAGATGTTATAACGAGTCAGTATCCACTGCCCCAAAAATATTTATTTGCAATGGCTACTCGTAAGTGCTAATACAAATTTCTAGTCGACTTTACACTTATTATTGGGCTGGTTTTATAAGATGGCACTGGAAATCCACTCAAACTCGACAGACGTCAGACTGTAAGAAAACTTTTATATCACACTCTACAAATATGAAAGCTATTATTGGCCGTTATGGTCGCGCTTAATTGAGCACCTCTTGGACCAAGTGTGCATTAGTTTGCCTGCAGCAAATAAAATCAAATCCTGGTGAAAACGGGGTTAGACGTGTTTGGGTAAAAATAACGCTTGCAGCCAATCAGAAGCAACAAGGTTCTGTTTAAGAAATTTGTGCACATTTCCTCTTTGGTTCTTGGTATGTCATTGATTCTTTTATTTATTCAGTCGCTGCTATATCAAACTGAGTAAGATAGTAATGTCGGTTTTAGGTCCCCTGAGTTTCACAAGGTATTTGAATTTCACGTCCAAATTGATACTAGAAATAAGTGGGTTAACAAGACCTTGGAACAAAGAAATTGTCAAACACCCTATTCGCATCTAGCTAAGAAGGAGCATTATAAGTTTCACCGAAAACTCACGTGGGTCAGGAGCTAAAACATTTTGGGTGACACAAGAGCGTTGCTTATAAGAGAAAAAAACGATTTTCAGGGACTTCTTTTGTAGAGGCTCAAAAACAGATTTTTGTGTGATTGCATAAAATCTCTTCAGTTTGTGCAAAAATGCATATTTAGGTTAGACCTTTCCCTCCTACCCTCAGTGCCTTTAGAAGGGGCACATGGACATAGCGTCATGACGAACTACTCAGTAAGCACTTTCTTTTCCACACACACGTCCTTTTCGACCGCAGTTTGTACAGAGCTCATGCGAGAATGTTCCGGGCCGAACAGCCAGTCCTGGAAACGCAGGTACATAAGAACGACCTGGATTGGCAAATGTAAGGATGTATAATGCAATCAATCGGTTGATCTGTCCTTTTGATTGGCCTATAGTACAGCAAAAATTTATACTGATTTCTTCAGCTTCACTCAACAAACAGGGCTCTAGGTATCCATAAATTGCCGTGGACTATAGAAACAAAAGGTACCCATGTGACCCCTTGTATGTTTGCAGAAAGCCACTGCAGTTACCTGCAATGTGACTGGGCCCACGCTCGGTGTCCGATAACTCAGTAAGCTAACCGTGACAGATCTGTTGACGTCCTTTCTTGGTGCATCATTAGACAATCGGTATCCGTGTGAGACGGGGAAAATAAAGTCAACAAATTGTATTGCAGTCCAGTTTTTTGCGACGACGGCAAAACGACAAGGAGATAAACGCACGAACTGTGTTGGTGATGCGAAAAGCAGACACTGGAGGAACCGGTAGGCTCACAATTTGGCCTTGAGCCTTATGAATCAAGGGGGCAGGTTTTTCTTGGCAGTAAACGGATGTAGATTCAAGAATGTGCACTGTAGTTTAGGTTGTAAAGTTTAGCTGGGAGTGAATTGGCGACTGATTAAGAGGACAGTAAAGTTAAATACTAAGTGATTAAAGCATCTACAACAAGGCAATTTCCTATGATGACAATGTTTTCACTCTTCTCTGACCGAAACTTAAACGTTGGTTATTACCACCTGATTTGTGGCGGACTTCTTCACTATTCGCTGCAAAGTAGTGCTGAGCAAGGACAACAACAGCATGAACCATCCAATTTCGATTAATACGTTTTTCACTATTACAAATGCGTAGTGCGTGGTACTGATAATTTCTGTCCCTGAATGACTAGAATTAGGACTGCATCATTCACACACAATCTTCATGACATCAATATCTTGCATTCGGAAGCAGTATACTCAAGTTTCGTTCTCCGGTCGCGAACAACCTCGATCGCACCCGCAAGCTGAATCCCAACCTTTCACTTGAAATGCCTGCGAGCTACCACTGCACCACCAGCTCCCGCTTTGGGCTAATCAGTGGAATCAAAGTGGACATGTTCATATGTTTTCCGTTTTATTTATTTACGAGCTTGTCAAGTCGATCGAGTAGGACCCTCAATCGTGAGATTCGATTAAGTGTTTTGCACCAGTCGGAGTTGAGCTGTCTGATATTGGCTACCAAGTCTAGATTTCATTTCGAAACTTGTAACAAAACATTCAACTGAATGACGGTTAACCTACATAAAAACAATTCTTCACGCCCCTACTGCATCGAGCACAATTTCCCCCTACTATGATTGTTCTCCCATGTCGTTATTATAGAACTTTCGAAGCCGACGGGCTATGTATGACTTGCAATAAATCCCTGAATGAAGACATTAATCACTAGAGATCACTCCATGCAAGTAGTTCATCACAGGGTAGACAAATTGATGAGACATTCGTAGAATAACCGATCGGAACACGCACGGGAACGATGTTTTCACACGCGAACGTAGCTGTCCATCAGCGCTTTATCACGATTTAAAATCGCTGACATTATTGTGCGTGGGATGGATGAAAACAGAAAAGAACTGAAAATCTTAAGTTGACAATCATTATAATTTCAGAATGTTTTTAAATGATGAAGTCCTGTATTTAGACTTTAAAAATAGTATAACATTCAAGGAATTTCTTATGGAAAGCTTATCACACGTCAGTCGGAATTTAGTGTTTTTCGAATATTCAGCCAGTATATCTCCTCTACTCAAACGAAAAGACAGATCTCATGTAGCAGAAGTCTTTTACAACTTATCTCCTGTTAATTAGATGCTCATAAATAGCGCAGGACACTTATACGTGATTAACAGACGTTCCTTCTCATACGTGTCCTACTTATACGAGGTTGCATATAACAGAATCAGGTGATTATCAATTCTATCCAGAAGAGCACTGAAAGCAAAGCCTGTTTATCGCTGGGTTTATGAATACTGATTACTAGCAGAAACGTTAACCTAGCTTTTGAGGCCCGAATTACTTAGCAGTGAATTCTTTCCCATCAGAACGGATTCACAGTGCCACAACCTACACTAGAACACACAAAAACCATTGTGTTGCAGTGTTGATATGTTCGTGAGTGCACTTACTTGCCAGGCTTTCACGAGACTCTTCACTCGGCAACTAAGACCAAAGTAACATTCTAATGAATATTCTCTTACTAATGTGCAACCACCTTGGGCTTTTTTCACACATATAAATGTGCATTTGATTAAAGTACATGTGAGGGTGAGATCATCTCAAAATCGGTAAAATAAATCAATTCGTCATTCTCATGGATGCTGTGCTAGCGCAAAAATGAAAGGCAACGAAAAATGATCTGAATGATAGCTCTGACTTTATTAACTGATCTGTCTGTGATGTGATCGATACCTATCCATTGGCCAAGGTGACCAAAAGCAATTTTCAGCCCGAAAAACTAGAGAAGAAATGAAAATTTTGAGGCATAATTTTCTCAACTGCGTTTTTTAATTTCACGAGCATTTGAACTGAATGAGGGTATTCACGAGAAGTACACAGTTCGCTTTGTCTCGTTGACCACCGAAATTAAAACTCGGGAATTTTTAGACAGTAAATTTTGAAGAATAGTGCACTGAACTAGTTGGAAGCTTTTACACAGTCACCATTGGAATCACCGGCCGAGTTAGGTTTTTTGGGTTATTGTTAAGACAGACAAAACATTCCAACCCAAGCATTTCATTGCATAAAGCATTGACTGATGCCTGCTGATATGCATATCCTCACTGAATGCTACTGGTTTTGTACTTCTGCCGAACAATATTACATTGTAGGATTGTATCAGGTCAAATCCATGGCTCCATTCGGCCGGGCACTTCGTGTTTGAAGAGCATGAGGATTTTGTTTTGACAATCGCTCCGACAGTTCGGATGAATTCACTTTGTACATGCATTACCTTTGTACCAAGGTGCCTTGGTTTTTGGTTGCTTCCTCATAGCACGATCTGTTGAAGTGGAAGAATGACGAGGAATGGTGAAAGATCTGTGGTAAAATATTGAACTGAATAAACATCCGGGAGAAAAGCGATTTCAAATGCAAGAAAGCCACGGAGTGCGACACCGAATCATGTCACCTGTTGTCTCCGGCCATCAATTAAGGCGATTAAGTGGACCTCAAACCGGTAGTCTAAATGGGCCTACACGAGGTAATCCACTGGTAACAGTTATTATACTTTTCCATTTCGTCGACCTCGAATCACCTTCCAACTAATGCATGCCTCTCAGAATGAATTACAATAAGGCAGACATTCGGTGGGCATATGAAAAACATGACCTAGCAACCTCAACCAGTTCAAATTCCGTGTCCGTACTAAAGGCTGAACCCTAGGACCTAGTGTCTTAAGTCTATTCTGCGGGTTGCTCACGAACTCCTTCCGTCACATTCTCACAGTGTCACGGAGGCAACGATGTTTAGATACCGGCAGTATTTGCAAATCTGCTCTGAACGGCCATGTTTCGGATTCGCACAACGGTACCGGCCTCACTGCTACCGCCTATACTTGATCTCTAATCGATGCTTCAATTAGTGAATGCGAACCAAGCCTCCTGTATGCGTGAGGACAGTTCACCGACAGACGACCACCAAGTGTGTTACAATTAAACACGCGACTAAATCTCTAATTCGCTTCTTTGTTTCTTCGGAAGAACAAGATTTGGTTTCGAGCCAGTCCAATCCGATGTTTTGCACTTCCGAAAGTGCAAAACGCATACGAAACCTAACCACATTATCGTTCAAAAGATGAAGAAGAACCCGTAGCTCACTTGAATCTTCACTCGGTAGCATTGTGAGCATAGGCTAAGTCGGATAGGTTCCTACCTGAGCAAATAACAATGCCACTATTCTCATATAAAGATAAGGCTATCTCCATAAGCATCTCAATGACAGCTGTAAACTTAAAGGCGAACGAGAGCAACCCTGAGGAACACAACCTTCCCTTATGATTTCGAATGAAACATCGCCATTGGCGCTAACTCGGCTTTGGCTGTTATCATACAGAGGTTGCATGGGTGAGGTGAATTTCTCCGACTAATTGGTTTACTTGTGGGCATCACTGGGTGATCAATCATGGTTGTGGACCAACTAAACTGCTCTATAAAATGTTATATCTGAAGCTGTAGCTGTCGCTGTTGAGTTAATCAGAAACTCGTCAGGCAAGAAGCCATTTTTTCGTCAATGCAGGCGTCACCGCGACTTCTAGTATACATGTGAATCAAGACCACTTTAGCTATTTCTAAAGTTTTGCATGATAGCTTTTCGTAGATGTTACCGTGTGGCTGCGCACGTATAACTAATTACCGACGTGAAATTTATATCAACGTGGTTAAACAGTCAATTAATGGAAAACTTTATTTTATTTTTGTTATTCATTTCTCTCATATTTTTTGGTCACTGATGCTGTTCTACTGAATGCTTCGCATAAACATTGATTAACAATTTTTGTTTTATGAACGCATTATTTTTATAGTCATTCGATTTTCCCGATTTTCTGTACTCTATTAAAGGTAGTTTGAACCAGCTATTATTTACATTGTGCCGGTGCGGAACTCGAAAACTGTAATTAATCTCCAGATCGAGTGGTACGATGAGAGACATTGGGGTACACCATTTCCCATTCGGACATCTGTTCAGTAATACCTAAAAAGCGCAGATGATCCTTTTCCGTGATGAGTTGAAAGATCGGCATGAGTAGAATGTACAGTGCTGAAAAAACCTGTTTATCAATAGAAAAAATAAAGAACTAGTCAACGTATGGTTCGAAATGGAAGAATCTAAAATGAAATGATGAACTGTGTTCGGTCTTACGTCTGACAAGGCTGGACTCAAAGGGCTTGTCATGAAAAAATTTTCAATTCGCTGAGAAGCTTTGCCTTCGAAATTAAAACATTTTCCCGGTGTACAAAAGGAAAAGGTCTTTAGAGTACCCATCAGGTACAGGTAGAATTTGTGTGAGAAAGGAAAATCACACAAAATAGTCAACCCTATCACAACGATAAATTTTTAATGAAAAGGAAATCAGCATCAAATGAGTATGTTCTGTCTGAAACTTCAAGTGAAATGGACGGCTAAAATTGGTCGAAAAGTATTAACGAGACGGTTACATCTCACTACATTGTTCTTTCTTCCGTCCAAAGGATAGATAAAATGAACCGAATATATTATCATTTATGTTCACTTGACTAAATAAATGTCACTAGAATTGGAGTGAATCGAAATTAAGATTAAAAAGGGGAAAGACCTACAATCTAATCTAAAGCAAGAGAGAACAGAATGAAGCATCAGTGCCGTGGCAAATTTACTACAGATAACTCTACTAAAAGTCTTATGATAAACAAAAATTATTCGAGTACGCCAATAGTATAAGTTTTATATGGTTCGATATGGGGTAATAGTTGACTCGTGGACCAAAATACAGCTTTCTTAGAACAACAAACTGCTCAGTGAAACACAAATTAGGACGAACTTCCGAAGCCCTTGGCATTCAATGCTATTCGTTTTTTTGCCTATTGTGAGCAAACCGTCTAACATAAACGAAAGCATTTGAAAAAATGATGTCACAGTTTTGCACAATCGTTACTCGGTTGGCACGCAACAAATAAATTGGGCTCACATGTCACGGAACAAAAAGTGTAGGTTAAATTACCGAACAGGATGATGACGCGCAGTGGAGAACTGTTTTAGACAGACAAGCAGACAGCACATAAACAGACAGGCAGAGAGGAAGTTAGATATCTGCCAGCGTTTTCGCAGTGCTGTTTTTCCCGTGGTCGTGTGGCTTGGAATTTGATCCCAAACTGCTTTAAAATAGTTCATATTTATTTATATTGATGTCATGGTAGGAAAGAACCAGCTTTTACTTAACGGACGCATTTTGTTGATCATTTCTTGACTAATGCTGTTGGTGGGATACGGGCCAGCCACTGAAAAACGCACTCATCGATGGTCAGTGATCACTCAATCCGTCGTTGAACTCCGCACTAATCAGAGGACTGTTTAAAGTAAAAAACATCAAATTTACCAAGTACTAGCTAGACATTGATGGAGTAAACGAAAGCTGACTACAATATTCACCGACAGCCGCAATGTTTCTCAATGTGACGGTTAGAAAAGAATTTGTCATTGTGCCTTGCTAGGTGTTTGGGGGTCGGCCTGTTGGATAGCTTTACCCAAAAGTTTTTATGACAATAAAACCTGAAAAATGTCACTGTGCCAAAATGCAAGCTGTTCTCGAAGTCGTTCAGGCAGGCGGTGTCTTGACCCAAAGCATTCGTGCCTTGTTTCTTTGGAATGCAGCATCATATCTTGTTCAGTCCCCTGAAACAATCGGTAAGGAGGAAAACTCGTAGAATGTTGCGGAAATAAAATGGTGGTAGCACAAGATAACGACGCTTATAAGGTGCATACTCTGAAAAGAGTGTAGCCATGATGAATGGAGACTTGCTGTGGGAGCAGTCTGTGCACAATTCTAAATTGCCTGCTACAGGAAAACAGGTTGAGAAATTAATGGTTTCTGATGACCGGAGAGTCTTAACTAATAGAAGCTTTATAAATGGTGTCTCCATGTTGTCAAACTCAAATTAGAAAGCTGTTACCGTTGGGCTATTCAAAATGGAAACCTACAACACGTTGTGAATATTCTCCATTGTCGTACCCGTGAATGTGGCCATAAAAAGGATCACAAAAACAGGGGGAGGTGATTTTACTGAAGAGTCGAACATAATGGAAATCGAGCGCTAGTCAACGGATCACAATGAACGTGACAAATTCGAATTCACACCACAAGTTAATCTCCCCGATTAGTAGTCCACTGTTGTTGGCCTTTGGACCCTTTCTGAAAATGATGCACATTGTTAATTCTTTAACAGAGGAAATAAGTGTTAAGTGCCGGAGATAAAATTTACGAATCGTAGATCACGAAGCAAACGATTAGATTGTGGAATATGAAATTCGCTTTAGATGGATTTACAAATAAATGTCATGCTGATCGCCAGCATAGTGGAACGAAAAGTATTTAGTCACGATATCCAATTTGTAGCACTATGTGCACTTAAAAAGGGAAATAAATTTGAATGTTATCGAACACTTGCTGCTCCTGGCAAGCTTCGTTCCCGACTATTGACGGTGGTTTGGAGACTGAAAGCAATCATTGTAGTGCGCATGGTTTTAAAATGACATTTCTAATTTGTGCTTCCATTTTCATCCATTTTATGTCTTGGGAGCACCAAGCCATTATATTCTCGATCTGTAGATAGAATAGGTTTGTCGCATTATTTATTCGAATTAGTCTCAACGACCGAATACAGACCTGTTGATCATGAATTCTGGTAAAAGATGGTCTACTTACAAAACAACTGCTCAGGCTGAGTTATGGACAGAAGCTTGCGGAGGAGGGATTTTAGTTATGTGCTCCCTGGTGATGACGAGGAATGAAGCAGTCATGTCATGGATTGCCACTGCACCGGAAGGGCCCACACAGCATACTGTGGTCATGAGAGAGTAAGTACAGCCAGCCCATTTACCACTCGCAATCACAGCATGCTGGTATCCGCCCAGAATGCTCGGAATTTAGGATGTGATTGGGAAGGAGTAACTTTGACTTTGTCTATATACTATTAGCAGCTTACTGCTCTCCAGTTCAATGCTGCGTTGACCTCGCTGTTATACCTTCTACCGTTTCAGTGATGTCACTGAAGAGGTCAGTATTCATTTGCCTACTACTAAGATACCAGTAGGCGAACTCTGAAAGGAAAAACTGTGCCCCTAATGAGCCGCATGTCACGTGATCTCAAATCAGACAAATCGCTCGGCATTTTCTAATGAAATAAGGATCAGGTCTTTTCGAACTAGATTAAAAGTCACACCATCGGTTATGTGATCACCTCATGAAAAATCAGATGACCCCATTATTAATTCGACCGGATTAAGTCCGACATACATTCATTATCGGACATATTCGCTTCCGGACGAAAGGCGATTAGAGTTTGAGGCAAATGGACCCTATGAACGGCAGCGAATTAGACTGATGAAGTGTCAGAAGTAAAGCGCGTAACCTGGAACTTATTCATACTATACATGTTCAATACAAATCCAATAATTAGTGGACAATTTTAAAAGCACTGTCTCGTGGCGTCATTGCAGAGAGAACATCTTGACCAGTGATATCACGATAGATTATTACTTACCAGTTCTGGTGATTGGTTTATAATTAAGCGAGAATTTTTTGATCCAAACAATATGCATTCTCATCGGCGCTAGTCTAACTAGCTTTGAATGCAAACGCACTACTATACATACTAATGAAGGCAGATTTACCCAGTCACAGTGTGGTTCCAAGTGAACTATCAGACGTTCATTTAAACCGCCAGGATCATTACCATTCTTCGGAAAATCGTCATCCTGGACGTATAAGCCTCATCAAAATTCAAGGGGTACGAAATAAAGATGAGGAAATCGAACTTCTCCATGAAGTCCAGAAAGTTGTGTTAGAAACAGTGTCTGATGAACTACAAAGATTTAGGCATTAAGATCTTTTAGAAAAATCCTAAGTGGACACCACTAAGCAAAGTCCATCGCCTGTCAGATATGAACTTCGAATGAAAACTTTCCATTCATTCTGCTCGTCCGGTGCCGTAGTTCGCCTCATAATATCTGCTTCCTATACATATTAACCGTAAGACGCTGATGAACAACAAATGTGAAGATTATAGGACAGTCTTGTTCGCATGCAGCAAAAATAGGTTAAGAGCTGGTTTCCATGAATACAACTGCCAGCCGGAGAGGGCAAATGAATTACTAATCATTTTGGTAAATTTTATCTGAATTTATGAATAAATGTTTACTGTGCATGAAACGAGCATATTCGTTATGATACAAAAACAAAGATAGAATACTTTGACCCGCTGGGTCAGATCCCCGAAACATAAACCAGATTAATTCGGAGTTCATAATATGCTTACTAATGCCATGAATGCAAACTTGCTGTTTATATGCAGAATGCGCTCAATCTTTCACGCAAGTCACATGATACCTATTGAGATACAGTCCAGAACTAGTGAGATAAAGCAAAGCAGAGTCATCACGCCGCAGTATGCGCGATAGTTCTCAGTTGTTTGGCGGGATCGGGCTCATAAGTCACAAACGGTGGTAGATCTTAAAATCGTTTTACGAAAACCAAAATGCCACCATGATTCGTGGATAAATGTCAATGGAAACCAAAACGACCATGGAATCCGCGAAACGCTGAAATTCATATATCGATAAGCGGCAGTTCAATTCTGAAGGAAACGGTTTTTAGCAAAAATGGCGAGTTTGTGAAATTTGTGAAGTGGTATTAAAATGTTGAAAAAATAAGTCACAATGAAATAAATATAAACAAAGAAGGTATTGGTCATTTATGTTTTTCAATTTTGCCAGATTGACCCCAGACCACCGCGGCACTAAAATAAAAATTGACCTGACAGGCAAGAACAGAGTCAACATAGGAATTGTTCATGAAGACAAATAGAAAAACACTAGTTGAAGTACTCATAGCAATTCGATCGGTTAGATCAATACACTTAGGTTGCGTGATCAAATTTTCGGCTGAGTGAACAATCCAGGCGCGAAAGTAATGTGGAAGCAATGCTAGAAATGGAATTGCCACAATCCTTCTGTGTTAAGCATTTATTCGCCAGTGAAAACACAAGGGTCAAAGCAAAATGTCTCTGTTAAAATCTCACATGGACAAGTCTGTTCACTTATTCGGGAGGTTGATTATTTCAAAACAGAAGGCAATCGGGTCCACTGTTCACCCGGCAAGACTTTAATATTAGGCCACCACAGCTACCAAAAATTACCGTAAAACTCCAGGACTCAAGACAATACCTAATCATTAAGAATGTGTTTTCGAGATCCAAGAAGGGTGGGATCACACAATGTGGTTGCATCTTCACAAAATGAATTAGTTTGCATTTTGTAAAGCTCGTCTGCGGACTATGTACAGCGTATCCATGGTCCAGTGGACAAACAGTTCAGTTCAACAAACCAAGTTAGTCTCCGATGATTAAGACAAACCGCCCTTTCCGTTTTATCGCGCTCGAATTAAGTAATTCCCCAACAGGCACAGCAACTTCTTAAAACAAATGGCAGGACGAATGTAATCGTCGATCAATTAATCCCAGTGTTACAGGACATTAAAAACTCCAGTTTTTCTGATGCATACATTAAAATTTTTGGCTGACATTCTTCACTCAAAGACTGCCAATACAGGAAATATAGTTAAACTGCAATTCGAAGTAAAGATGGATGCAGGTGGGAACTTGCAGCACGTTAGACATCTGTCGTGTAGTGGCTTGCCGCCTACCAGGAGTAGGAACACCTATCCGAAATGCACTTGAACTGCCACGTTGGTCACTGATTTTCGGTATGACATGAATGGTGTGTTTGGTTTAGTCACCAGACAAGTTAGTTTCTAGTCGGACAGGAAAACCAGCTGTGGTCTCCTTTGGAAACTATCTGCTTAGGTCTGATAAACGTGGTAGTACTGCACCAGCAGAGCAAATCGCAGAAAGTATGGCTGGGAATAAAAAAGCTGCCGGCGCTACCGTTTCTTATTTTAATCTCTGAAAAAAACGCAGGTAGACCTGTAAAATGCAAAATCGCACTTCCGCTGATGTACCTCATGATTCCACTAACTTTCACGCTACCAGATGCAAGGAAGATGTTGCACACAGTTTGGATTCAGGCGAGTCGGAAATGGATATATTCGTACATATAGTGTACACCTTCATGAACATCTACGTTGCTAGTGATCACAGAGCTCGAAAACTTGTTTGGATCTTCAACACCAACCTGTCATTCCCAAGCCACCCTGAAACCCATGCTTATCTTTAGAAAAAAATGCACATGTGGAAAAGTATTAGACTCACTGATTTTCTTCTCCAGCCAATACAATCAAATATATGTATACATTTAAATGCATTAGAAAATCGAGGAAGCAAAGATGATACATGCCAGGTTGCTCAGTAGAAAAACAGCAGTGCAGCTCCTCAGCAAAATTGCTGGCCAATGAATCCATAAAAATAAAAATGCAGAGGAACGAAGTGACTACACTCTCCAACCGATTGAACAGCAGTTTTTACTTGTTCCCTTGGCTTCCACGGTTAGCCCACAATAATAAGGCCGTCGAAAACATGTTCCTCAATCCTGTTTTTCCAAATGCAAAATGCAATGAAATATTGAACGGCATGATAGAGAAGTAAGCAAAGATACTCCTTTACTCGTTACTGTCTGAAACAACCTAACTTCATGACAAAACAGGTTTCGCAGTCGCCTGAATGATCGACATTTTTGGTCAAACGGTACTCACGAATCGGGTTAGATTGCCAAGAAAAGTTTGCAATTCCGGGCACAGAGACTGTGAATCTGCGATCTAACCTGTTTGATTTAGGTTAGTTTAACTTAATAACTGCTTTTTATTATTTAATTCAAATTTTGATATTCAAGCGGAACATAAGGAATTGAAATCCAGCTTGTTATGGCAAAACATATGACTAACGAAATGAGTGTGATTTACTGACACCGATAGGCAGTATTCCGGGCCGCTCAAAATTAAATTTTCGCACTCTCCCATCAGAATGTTAGTCTTACTGCGTACGTTCATACACGGTACACTATTGGTATTGGTAGTTCATTGTTCACGAGATCTTTAGTGTACCATAACGAACGGTTTAAATGACTGGGGACTTTAACGGCTTACAAATTGCTGATTCATTACCGACTGAAGAATCACTCACCTAGGTCGTGCATAACGAGTGTTTTTTGTACTATTTTTAAAACTGGTCTGATTGATGGGTTACAATAAAATGAACAAACTAAGGCAGTTGCTCACCTGAGTGGTGCTGAAAATTATCCTTCTTCCAGGAGCTCACGAACAATATAAGCATGCTTCTTGATGTAACATCTATTTCTTTTAGTTATTACGAGGAGCTGATATGGTTTTTGGGATCACGAAGTTCTGCATTTCACTCAATGAAACTCCGTTAAACTTAGCACTGTCTCATTGTTCGTCATTTTCTTGTCCTAGTGACAAAAGCCATTGCTTACAAAAAGTCATGTCTGTCCATGTATGATTGTAGTTCTGGTCGGCTTTTACAAATGAATCAAGCCAGAAACTGATAACTGAATCAGTCTAATTAATAAACCAATTTCAATTACTAACGCAAATGAGATCACCGGCTGGTCGCTAGCAAAGGATCTGATTTTATTACTACTGATGCTATCACTAATTATTATTATTGTTATTGTGAACATCAAATCCTTCAACGCCCGAATTTACTTCACTTATATGGTCATCATTGTGCGCTTTTGGTTGTGACCTAGCAGAATCATTTGGCCCCAAAAAGGGCTTGGGCATAATGAACCAAAAATCGGAACGTCATGAATGGGCAACTAATATGGCTGTGCTTGAAAACCATTGTAGACTGCAAAGTTTCTGACAGACTGCACGCAAATGCCAAACACTTTCTCCTTAGACGACAAATTTTAAAATCGACCCTTAGAAAATACGCGGCCGGTAAGCTGAGCAATAAGAAGAACACCGGGTGATGAATAGAGAAATCGTATATTGCCACATGGCACAACAGCGGAGATGCACAAGTGATAGAAAAAGAGGGAAGGGACAAAACCAGCAAGATATGCTTGTTTATCCAGTCACAACAGTTCTGAGCACATCTATTAGTCTTCAAATGAAGCTTCCCTCGGATTTGCCATCTTTTGAGCCACTGATCTAACATCTGACCCTCCCGCAACTCTGCAACCTCGAGCAGCACCCGGAGCTAAACAGCATAGGACGAAAATTCGGGGTCAAACAGTGCGTCCAAAATGGCTGCCTCCTGTACATGCATTACAATGGGACCCAATTTTGTGCGACTGACATGGCCTCGGAACTACCGACCAAAATGCTTCAAAGTAACTGGAGCTGTGACGTTTCCGGCGATTACAGAACACCTAGATGGAAGGTTAAGAACTTTGAGGCAGGCTTCTGTACTACTGCATAAGTGATCTGAGAGTTGTCTGGAAAAAGTACTGACCAAGTTGGCCTTAGGTATAAGCCATAAAAATATAAACGTGATAAAACCATCGAATGAGATCCAGCCAATCAAAAGATGTATTAATGCATCTTACGAAACTATTTGTATGTTAGAATAGGTTTTGAACTTCAGCGTGGTAGGATTTCACACTTTCCTGCAAACTCTTCATTTTACAAACAACATTACCAATGAATATCTGAAACTTATTTCGCCATCTTATTTAAACTTCGTCATTCAATTTGGTTCCGTTCATGAATAATACAAATCTCCTGCTCCGAGAAATTTTTGAAGAACAGGAGATCAGAATACTAATGCAATCTGTCGTACCACTCGGTTCTTGTATTTTCCATCAGAAGATTCTCCTACTCCTGCTTTCCACTTCGTAGGTTATAAACGCGTTCTTATTGTTCGCAAAGCTGTTATCTTGTCAGTAAAGCATGTTCAGAAGTAGTTTCGTGCCTTAGAGTTAATCAAACCTATCCGTCACATGCATTTTTCAAAGTAAATTTGAAGTCCCAATTCGAATTGTGACTAGGCTGCCATACACACAAAGAAAATACACTCAGATATCATGTGTGCACCTTATCGCGACCTCTTTGACTGGCTGCATCACATTTCTGTGCAAACGTCACCTCGTTCTTTTTCTTGTAACAATTTGGCTTCATTATAGCCGTCCTTGTCCATTACACTTGATCAAAATCATTGCTGTTTCAGCATCCAATTGGTTCTCATACTAGAATGGAATCCGGTTATGTTACGCAACGGGCGTTTATTCCATCCAGAAGGGTCACCCGTGTTCACTGAGAACTAACTGTCAAATAAACCCTGTTGGCCAATATTTTCTTTCCGGCATTTGTTTATCACCCATATCCATTCCCTGATGGTAAAAGTGTCGGACCTATCGTTCGTGCTCTAATCGTCACTTCTTGTTTATGGTTGTGCCATCTGCATACAAGAATCACGGCTATATCCGGATGTTGCAGACTGACTAGTATTGATTGATGACTCCAGGCTATACAGGAAGGACATAATCTCCAGAAAGAAGAAAGCTGGGGATGCACGGAAACCAGCGCTACTTGTTTCTGGTCCATCAAGTATGAGGTCACATGTGTTTGCTTTCTGAAAAGAAGCTCACAGTTTTCCAGACTTTATCGTCAAGGCTTCACAATTACGATTAGCCTAAACGAAGTCTTTTTGGCTTACCATACAACGTCTTTTTTGCTTCTGAATCACTTTTAGGCTTTGTTTTTCCACTTTAAGATAGTCTCTATATTATTGTGAAGGATTTCGGTCAAGTCTGTACTCTTCTGGAAAAACTCCATTTTAGACAGAGTCCGACTTCTCGTTCGCCTATTGCAACATTTGATCGCTGCTTGCTTCCACTAGGCCCAAAATGTACGTGTGGTTCGCTTCCCTTTCATTCAAGCAGACAACAACTCAAATTTGCCTCCAGGACTTATCACAAAATAAAATCCTTCTTCAAAGTAGTTTTATACTCATTTTCTTGTTTTGGCTTCGAAATCTTGCAAAAAGACAGAGCCATACTACCCATAAATAGGCCAATGTTATCCGTGATATTTGATTTCTTCCACAAACCCTATTCGTTTAAAATGATCATCTCACTTTTCGCTCAATGAAATTCCTAGGATGAGAAAATAAAAACTTCCACAAATTCCTTCTCGGTCCAAGACCTAGTTGCATCTTTGCTCAAATAAAGGCTGAAAACATTCAATCTCCTACTACTAACATGCACCAAGAAATCAAGCTGTGTAGGTCATATCCAAAGCCTTCGTCGTACTTAAGCTACCTTCAGAGAAGTCATCTATCATTTGGGGTCGATCGCTTTGAACTAGCGAACAAAAACCGTGCAAATCAGTGACGGATAAGTACAACATGATGTGGTGAATTTGAACAAACCGTTCAGAGCCTGTCCGGTAACGTAATGGCTAAGGCATTTGACTCAGAATCGTTCGTTTCGGGTTCGCATCCCAGTTCGGTCGCGGTGGATATGCACTGCTGATGGTTCCTAACAAGGAGGAAACAACTGTACAGTGCTTCCATGATTTATTAATGGTCACTTGAGCGATGATATCACATGACGAGTGAATTATTTTATGAAATCGGTTTTATTGATAAGACCTTGCTACCCAAATCCTGAGTGATAATGACAGCAGCTATCGGAGACAAGCGACTGGATTATTGTATGGGGAGAAATCGTACCCATATGCATCCTCATAATTTTTATCCTAAGATATATACATATAGGATGGTGATTAGCCAACTATAACTTATTGGAAGCCGCTTCTTAGGGTTTTTGCACCACCAAGATTATCAGTTGGGTAAATCCTCACAGTATCTTTTTTCATCTTTTTATCTTTTGCTTCTTTTATTAATGAAACAATAATGCACATAAATTTTTAGGAAGAGGGCCACGGCCAGCCGAGGGCTGCCAAGGGAGCGGTTGACCGGCACTTAGAGCATCTGAACCCACGACCATCATGTCCGAACGCCATAACCTCATCCACTTGGCCACTGCCGGCCATCTCTCCCAAGGCATCGTGCTGCGGCTCTGACTGATGTCCACATTTTTCTAATTAAAACACAATTAATCTTGTTTTCTATTGTTGATTGTTTGAGGGCCGTCAATGTTATTTCCATCCCAAGATTCAGTAATTCTACTGCCTTCGCTAAAGGCTTTCGACTCGTTACCATAGTCTCCCCTGTTCTTAAACTGCCACAGATTGCCGTGATTAATAAATTGCGTTTTTCTATGAATCCTGCTGACCATCTCACTCCGTCTGCTTATAAAATGCACAGGTCGAATTTGGGCCATGGGACTTTCCTTGTTCATCATCGACGAAATCTGTACCTTGTGTTTTGGACTGTTTATTTGTGTTTACTTCTTTTCCACGATCTCCCCCATTTGACAACATGGAAACATTTGATTATTGCAGACTTTTATTAGCACAGTCATCTAGTTACCTTACCAACAGAACAAAGTACACATAACTGAGTCACAAAATATCACACCATTATTTAACACCTCAGTGGTGAGTAGGGGAGCCATTATTTCCCTGTGTCTGTTCTGTGTTCATATTAGTGATTCACTATTTCCTCATATGACTCGTTTAAGCATGCTTAGAGTATTCTCCACCCTAAAGCTCTTTCTGGCAACGCAGGTGTGTATAAATCGCACGAGCGGATCACATTTGCATTTCTGGATTTTGCACAAAAGTAAGGGCATCAACAATGTTGGAAAACGAATAGTTGAAACTATTGGGTGATTACTACGCGGTTCGAGATACAATCGATGCGAAAGCATTTTCGGCCCCGTCCTGGCAATTGTTGAAACACGGAATTTTTTGAGTGGAATGAGGCCCGTTCTTTTTAATCCGAGATAGTAGGAAGTGAATGTATTGGAATGTGAATTTTTCCACTAGTCTTATTCCCTAAAATTTGCAGTCCGTTGTTTGAATGCATTGTCAAATGAGGAAGAAAGTATTAAAAGAGCTCTTCTGTTTGTGATTAGTATTGTCAGACCACCGAAAGGAAAGGTGAAATGCTGAAAACAATTCTCCATGGACTCTTCAGTTGATACAACACTGGTCGGAAAAACTACTAGTTGACACATAACGTGGACAAAACGTAACTATGCACTGGTTCGAAGTTCACTAGGGTAACGGATTCATAGAATTGAGGTGAATGTACAAAATATTGAAATCTAGCAACTGGAATTTGCACTGAGCTCTTAGTCACACGAGGATGGAACTTGATCCATTTAAAATAAGTATGGGTTCTACTTCGCAAATCAGATGGATAGTGAGTGAAAAGCTCAGCAGACCTTCTGGTTAAAGATGAGAAGTGAAATCACCCGGGGTGTGCAATGAAAAATCAAAGAAAATATATCTGTTGACTTTTGAAGATAATAAGACCATTAACGGTCACGGAGAATTTCTTTTTCAAGACTTTGTGCTTCTGGGTTTTGAAGCCGACCGAACAACATAGGATCTATCAAATGAATGAAACTATGGAAAGAAGTGTCGGATTTATACAGAATATGACCTGTTTTCCGGTTGTGTTACTGCCGGAAAATCGGTTGTGAATTGCAACATGCAATGCAAACGTCATAGTTCTCAAAGCGAATGACGATTGCATTTCTGGGTGAATGGTAATGTGAAATATTTGGTCCGTTTGGAAAACGAAGCCTTTTCCGGGCAGAACGAAGACAGAGAATGTTTTTGCAATGCAAATGAACAGTCGCTCACAGCTAAACTCACGTTGATATCTTTGTCCTGGTTGCCACTGAAATGGACCGAACAAAAGCAGTTTGGCAACAATTGGCATTTACAACTCATCTGTCAGTAAATGTGGGCGGTTCAGGCAGCCGCTTGCAGATAAGCCAGAATGTGGGTTTTCTGAAAAGGTTTGTTAAGTTACCTCAGATCCTGATTTTGTTTCAGAAATCGTGACCAGCATTTTGGATCATTCTTTAGGCAGTTTTGTAATAGTTGACAGGATCTCCAAAATTTAGTTTTGAATTCAAAGTTGTAGCTGACAGTTACAAGGAAACACCGACAACGTTTGAGTAACCGATGGCTTGGGTAGTCTTTGCGATATTTATCTTGTTCCATGATAGGTAGATACATTTGACTCTGAGTTAATGACTGACAGTTTCTATACTCTAAACAATGTTAACGCGAATCGATCACAGTTTTACTTTTTAGTGTTCACATACCTCTCCTCAACCTGCCTTGTGTTTCTGCAATTTTCCGCTGTCCATGAACGTGGGAAATCCCCGATCAGAGCAAACTGTATCGTAATCTTCGGAACGTATGTGCCGCGGTTCACGGATCAAGCGGAATTTGTGTAAGTCCTAGCAAACCAAATGGACAAATAATGACAAATTTCTTTTGCCTACCAGCCCAACTAGAATGTGACGATAATCCCCAATGAGATCAAAATGTTTCCTTTATGAAAAGGGATTTTTAGCGATCGGGTGACAAAATCGGGAGCGCGAGAAATCGGATAATAATCGGCTACTATGAAGTTGATTAAATCATGATGGTCATCAGCTTAATCATTCTCGACATTGGGTTTGGTAGCACGTAAATCGAGGTGAACAAGAACTGCTTAATGGGGCGTTAATACTCAGTCTCATTTTGAGCTCGAATTCAAAATCTTCTCTAGAGTAATTCTAGAGACTTCTGCTCAGTTTGCAATTTTAAGTGCTTTTCTTCATTCGAATCGAAGATGCCTTTGGTTGCACAAGCATTAGTACATCAATCAGTTGTTAAAATATTCATTAGATCAAACAAAATAGAGGAAACACTGGCCTAGAAAACAACATGCTACGTGTAATTTTATGGTCGAAATGAGGCCTTCCAGCAGCTGTAAGGGATTGTAACAACCGAAATAAAACAAAAAGCTAGGAGAAAATCTACAAAGAGAATGAATAAATTCATTTTGGAATTTTCCATTATCCAAAGACACTACCGTCTCAGACCATGGTGGAGTACTAGAAAACTTGATCGTATATTGTATTGTTGTATTATTTTGACTTCTGTGCACATAAATATCGCATTTGAGTCAGTTGCAAAGGCACGTGGGTGAAAGGAGACCAGTATGGAGCCAAATTTCCACAAGAAAATGAAGAGTTGATGTCGGTAAAGAATTGCAGCGCAACCAATCAAAGGGGTCGTACTTGGGAAACTTCGGGAACTTATCAGCATGAGATATAAAATTTAAAGAATGCAGATTTCTCTTATCGTTTGTAAGGCGAACAATACCAACCTGATCTTGAATCAATCAGCAAATCTATGGAGGCAGCAATGAAAACGGGGGGACAAAATATGTATTGGTAGGTCATGTCAGCGATTGGATTCGTTGACTAGCGTGAACATCTCCAAAAATGTGCAAGGTTTGTGACAGTAATCACCCGCACTTCCGTGGTGTCCCAAACGCCAATAATAGAAACTTATTCATTCGGAGGACCTCTCCGATGCTCTGAAAGACTGAGAGATAAAATGGCCGCCTTCCTTAAACTTTTTTGGGGAGAAAACTCTCTGATCTTATTCGGTTTTTGAGACGGGTGCTACAATTAGGAGATGTGAAGGATAACGGAGAACCGGCGAGATCCAGCGCAGTAGCTACGAGTGTTCTCCTGGTAGCATCAGCGATGCAGTCACGTTATAAAATCCATGTCTGGTGCTGGATGCATAGAAGATTGTTTTATCTGGGATACCAGACGGAAACAGAACGTATAACTCTGAAACTGACCTCAAAAACCTGCAGGGATTTAATGAAAAACTGCGACAAAGTGTTCACTAATATTGCGATGATTGAACGAAACTTGCCCTAAGTACACACATGTTTGTTTCCGATATTAGATGAGTTTGAGCCGAGGTCAGTTGGACGAAGACACTTTGGAGATCAACAGCCAATAAGACACGTTTTGCAAGTTTGCATTTTCAGCTACTTTTACGATTATGTGTCCAATGGAAACATTTAGACGGCTACCACAAATCCAACCTGAATTGGACGTCATTGACCGGTTTCATATCAGTGATCTTTAATTTCAGGACCGAATGATGTAAGGAGTGTATCAAACAATAAATGCGTCATGTATTGGTTTTAATTTTGAATGATATAATGTTAATTACATAGTGTTGTTGGTAGATGTAATGCGCCAACGTTTCGACTACCGGCAAATTTGCACCAAAGGTCATGTATAAGAAGACTGATTTCTAAAGTGAACAAAATTCCGGAACGGTTATTCACAAACGTTTTGGTAGACTGGACTCTGCGAAAGTGTACAATGATAGGGAAAAAGCAGTTATTAGTTTTGCCTAGTAAACCAAATATTTTAGGCTTCAACTGAGCGCACATACGCGGCCACATGGATGTATTTTGTAAAGATAACTACAATGTTGGGCCTCGGAAACCGACAAAGAAGTATTAAGGGTGACCTCAGTCTGTGACATTTGAAACATCCAGTTGAACAGTAGAGGAAGAAAACCGATACTGTGAAATGTTAACATTTCGTAGTACTCTGTTCAGTCGCTTATGCAGAAAAAATCAGTGAAGTAGATACTATTCACTTATAAACTACGATGAACGCGCATAGAGATTAAATCCAGTACAACAGACAATTGACGTCATCCCCATGGTAAACGTAGTCTGTCAGTAGCTTTTGTGCAGCTGAGTTAGGTTACCTAATCGGATCAGCATTGATTTACTGAAGACTAAAATCTTCCGGTCAGCATTATGCAATTTTACAGACAAAAATTTTATGAGGCGATCGAATGGGACCATAAAATGCTCCATCCACAGAAAAGCCACACAGTAGTTACATTTCGCAAGTTTTACAACAGTTGCATACAAACTAGGCTTGTCACCGCACCATTAGTATTTGCACGCCGGACGCGATCGCGCAGCAAGAAAGCTTTCTTCGCGCAAAACTCATTCGTAATGTTTATTCGGTGAAATTTATTGACATTCATGGTCGACAAATGCCGGATGCTGACCCAATCCATGAAGCAATGACGAAAGCCATATAGACTACATTGGCCTTCAAGAGAGACCACAGTTTCATTAATGTGTCTCACAAACCTACTTCAAGCTTACATCACATATGCCCAGCCAGAAATCTTCACCTGTCGCCAGCCTCCAGGGAGAACACTTCGGAACCCACATCCGGTGTACCAGTCCACCTGCAGTTGCGGTGACATTTACATCGGCAGAACAAACAGATTTTCACGAAGTTTGGCACTTTACTTGCGGGTGCGACGTCTTCCTTGTTGGCAAATTGGATCGCTCTTTTGTTAATGAAGAGAGAACATGCCAAAATTGCCATAAAAATCCCAGGCGTAACCCACATAAAGCTCAATCATTGGGATAAAGTCTCTAGAAAGTTCTCTCGCTCCTCGTTTTCTCCCACATTAAGCAACCATGCTGACTGATACTACACATCAAAGAATCCAATTAATAGGTTGTGTTTATCTTTACTCTTCGACCAGCGCTTGATCCACGGCCTGAGATATTACGTCAAATTTACACAAGTGAGCAAACTACACCTTGTAGTGGTTTATAATTGGTTTCAACGTCTTTTCACTAACCCACCCAAACTTCTCTCGTTCTCGCTGACAATTTCAAAATATCCAGTATTTCAGTTGACCGTATTACTCTCTTTCTGCCGATAATAATTTATCGTATCGCAAGGCGAATTAGGTTATCCCAAGTGACTGGACTCAGGTAATCAACTAAACTGTTATTCTGGTGCATGCTACATGACATCTGCTTGATCTCGTGTACGGTAGGCACAAATACTATCCACACCAGTGAAGACATCTTTGGAGCTTGCATTTTGCTTATCAAAAGTGTTCTACTGTTTGGTGATCTTGGTTGAAAAATGTTCGTCTTTTGGATTCGATGTATAAAATCTATTTATTTGGAGAGAGCTATCCCAGTTACCACCCTTCTGCCTGAATATACTCAGTTATGCTGGATCCACCGCTAAACAGCTGGACAAAATAATTCACCGAACGATGCCACCGTCATCCTCGCGAGAAAACAAACCACAACCTCAAAAGCAGTCTTCAAAAAGATTGATCGTGATAATGGAAAACATCGACAAATTACCACCTAATTCAACTAAGCTGTAATATGAGAAAACTAAAGTATGCTTCTAATTTTCCGCATAACCCAACCTTTTTTCGATTCACTGTGAATCGAATTCAGTTCTGATAGAGTAACCCGGTATCCGTTTCATCACTGTCGGAAACAGACAGCAAAAATTGCATTGTACGTAAATTACGACGCATCACAGTCACTAGGCTATGCGGTTTGGCTGTTGGGAATCTATTGAAATGCGTCATGTGACATTCCGCTACTATTAATCAAGCTCTGTAGATGGTGCCCAAACTTATCCTCATACAAAGTTTGCCTACATAGCTAGTTTGCATCCTGTAACGCAACTGATGTGTACCCGTGGTTGTATGATAACAACGACAGTTGGGCTCCATGTCGTGTGGTTGTGTTCAGTGAGCCGTTGAAGGTCTGTATGGTTAGCTTAATGACTAAGAGTTCCCACACACGATCATTCGTCTGGGTCGCATCGTATTTCGGGTGCGAGGCTTTATGCACTAATCATGATTCATAACAAAAATTAAACGGCGGAACATTGCTTTCCTGGTTTACTGCTGATGAACTGAGAAATAATGCTCCATGACGAATTATTTTCTGCCCATTATCCACAATGGCTAAATAACTAGTAATCCCCGCCTGCACAGATAAGGATGTTTTATCTGTGGCCAACTGCGCACAGGCATAACTTTCCAGTATTACTGAAGTGATGAATTAATTCACCATGTGATAACATCGCTCAGCTCACCATTAACAAACCATGGAATTCTTTAACCACCTTGCCAGTTCATGGATTTTGGTAGGTTGGAAAGTCTTTACCTGAGGCTCATTTCGAGCAGTTATCAGCAGACGAACAAATCAGCATGGAAAAGCAGTCGAGCGTTTCTCGACAGAGCGTTGATGATATGATTAGGTGTGCGTCGATCAAGCTGAAGGTTGGCAGTATAGCCAGATAAGAATGAAGACGGGCAACTTAGCCTGAACTGTTTTGGCCATATCGTCCTATTGCGACAGGGTTCCCGGGTGCATTCAAGTCAGACATTAGGATTTGCATTCACTGGACCCAAATTAAGGCAAATCAGTAAACCTATGCTTCATGATTTGGTTGGTGACTTTGTGTCCCCATATTTCATCTCCTCTTCCAGAATAAAAAAAGATCATACTTCAAAAGTTTGTGCATTTATCGAACCCCTTTGGGTGATAGAACAATAAAAAACTGACAGTGTAACACGGTATGCACAAAACAAAAGACAATCAATAACGAATTCCTCCCATGATGTACGGAGGCTTTCGCTTGAATCTCCCGAGCCGCGGAACCCAATCGCTTACTTCCACTGGTCTCCATCTCGGCAATTCATCTTCAATCTCAAATGCTTCAACGTCTGTTGGGAGCTGGAAGTTGAGTTAATCATGCATTATAAAATTGGACACCAAAGTGGAAACCATAAAATTTGATGCCCAAGTCTATTAAAAAATATCAACTACATCAAAGAGAAGACGCGAAATGTACATTCAAATGCGTTATTACTGACAACGTTTCATAACCAAATTGTGTTAGCCGGATATCATTGATGGGGTGGCAGTTTGCTCTTCCGAGTTTATAACAAATCTGTCGATTTGATTTGAATACAGATCTAAGAATCGATCTGTAAAGTTCTATTCGTCCTCAGGCAGGAAGTACATGAAAAGTACATGTCAAAAGTGCATTCAGCTGACCCATTTCAAAAACGTCTTATCGGACTTCAAAAAATTATTGTGCTGTTCATACAAGTGCTTCTGTCTTGTGAACAACCCGTTGAGACACACTAAAAATACTGCAATAGGTCTTGAATATATAGACACACTCATCAAAACTATCCCTACTGGTAGAATAGGCCACTAGAAATGGGTCTATTTTCTTCCTTTGAATAGGTCATTTGGGTGATGTCTGAGATGGTGAAGTGGCTGGCTGTTTTTTCGATAAGTTAGTGTGTTGAAGTCACAATAAAACCATCTGTATAAATGGAGAATTATCAGAAAGGGTGAACATAAAAACGATTTTCAGCTTCTAGTGTAAACAATATGGTGTTTCGTATCTGGTTAGGTTTTAAACGAGTGACGTTTCTACAAACGCCCACAGCGGAATGAAGTCACTTTGCTTGTGTGTATGTTTGAAGGATGAGTGCGATTGAGTAACGGTGCAACCCAAACAAACTGTAAGCTAAGTCATCGTATGACTGAGCATTGGATGTAAACTCAGAATGGAATAGGAAAGGTGATAAAGTGTAATGCAAATTTGTCTATTTCAGTGCATATATATACATATTGGAAACGTATCCTAGTTCAGATCGAAACGTCCTAATGAATGTTATGACTCAGTGTATGCCTTCTAACCTCTAAAGTATATATATATCATTATTATTAAGTGCACTGGGTAGCTGAACTACTGCAGTCTTGTACAGCTATCCATTTTCCACAAACCTAAAACCAAAAACAGGAGTAGAAAAATTATGGCTCACAGCTTAAGGGCCGAGTTTTTATAGTACTTCAGTTGTGACTATCTCTTAATATCTTGAACAGGGTTGGTAACTTGTGATGCCTAGGCACTAAACGTGGAGGGCACTGTAAGCACCAAGTTCATTATAAATGCATTTGCCCAAGGTGGTTCTTGTCGTTGTTCTTTCATTAGACGATGATGTGGCCGGAAAACGGATTACAATCGTCTAGTTATATAATAAAACATTTAAATATGGGAATTTGCAGATCCTGGCAGGGTTCAAACCTACAAATGGATGCAACCAAATTATTTGTACTATCTGTTCTTCCATATGACCTGCAGTTCAGGCTGAAGTGTGATTGGACATCTCACTTGGGAATAATTAGTTAGCCATCCAAATTACGTATGCGTATGGGACCGATCGTGATGAATGATTTCGCAGTTTGATGACCACAAACACGACTTCGATACGAATCAACCAGCTTGGGAAGTTTTGATTCTAGGATGCTGATGGCGATGATTTCCTTGTTCGGAACGATCCATATGTTCTTGAATAGGGCCTAGAAATCATTTTCGGTTTCCCCTGTCCAATTCACACATTCGGCATTTGTTTATTGTGGTCCTGTCCTAACCCACCTTCTCCGCCCACCACCATCACCTGTTAATGTGTCCGATTAACAGGGACAAACTGGAGTTTGACAATTGCCGATTCAAACATAAAATGCACCCACATACCATAGACATTAATCGGGAGTCACTTACTGCTTGCGTTGATTCACAGGAAAGTATCGCAATCAAGTAAGCTGTGGGAAAAAAGGATTATATATGCCAATCACAATGGAGTAGATTTACTTACATTGGACAGAATGAAATGTGATGGAGTTTCCTAATTGTACTCTTCTAAAAAACAATGACCTAACTGAGGGAATCTTTCACAGAATAGGGAAAAAGCTAGTTGACGATTATATTTCTACTGAGTACGGATTACCCAACATGGAAAACGACGCAAATTTTGAATGGAACCGTTTCCAGTGTTAGAGGAAAGCTAGAAACTTATGGTCCTCTCTGAGATTTTGTGTCATCTTGCAAAACGATCAGATCACTGGCATAATAACGACTGATTCTTTCGGATTATGCGTTTCGTTTGTTAACGGAAACACCTTGTTCCGCTGGAAAATTTGACTTTTTTATTTGTATTTATTTAATGTCGTGAAAAGAAAAGCTACTGCTTGGAGCTATTCTTTAGTGAATAAATGAAGCAAACCTGACAGGACTAGACAAACGAAATTATCGTGAAATATTTCGTGTAACTACCTGAAAAATTGGTCCAGTTAATTGCCGAATAAACTTATGCATTGTGAAAGATAGAACTGCCGGAAATAAGTAACATCATTACATAGAAAAACGCCAAACAGGTGAGTGTAAAATATGACAATCATCTAAGTGCATTGTTAATCCTTCAGCACTCCGTAATTAAACCATTAAACTTATCCTTATTCTCTTGTGACATACGAAACACGCTAATCCCATTTCAATGATCTGAATGAATACCAAACCTCCATATGATCCTTTGTTCTAAAACGTCGGCGTAAGTGTCCGGGAATTTGTCGTGGATGGATTAACTTGCTACTAGAAATGGTCTGACTTCACTTCCAGTCAAACCACCAAGTGATGAACTAGTTATCCGACTGATTCGCGAGTATGCCATAACCTCCCACTTACATGGACATAAATTGTTAAACATGTTCCCACCACCACTGCTACTGCTATTCTGAATCCAATTCCATCGGGCTTTGTTAGGCAACAGAAGCAACCATAGCAACATATCTATATTGTGTTTACGTGTTTCCGAATGGACAAATATCAAGGAAACCGTAGCAATAAGAGCATTAGCATAGACCGGTTCACCTGATTCATATTAGTCAGGACAAGGCAAAACGATCCTATGTGTGGCGACCACAATGGCTATTATTTTTCATCATATATTTATTGTTTTACATTTACAGTCTTTCCGATGACCAAACCTTTGCAGTAAATTTCGTTTTGTGTAACTTGCATCAGTGGCGATTGAGAATGAATGCTTCAAATAAAACCTCTACTCGGTCGAGCTGATTCCATAGAAATTTCGGGTTGAAATGTTTTTTTGACGATACTACACAAGACGCTACTATATTTCACACGAAACTACTGAGTAAAGATAATATTGCCCCATTCTTCGGAAGTGAACATGGCACAATAAGCAACAGTATCGAAATGAGGACGTTGTTGAAGTTGCTGCCATTGATTTTCACAGTATTAAAACTACACATGTGAAAACTACCGAATTGTGCAGTTTGCAAGGAAGTTGCATTTGATTCTGCATCGCAGGCCACAAAACCACATGAATGTAAAAAAGACATACTAATTGTGATAATATTCATCGAGACGCTCACGAATATTTTGTGACGGTAAACTTCCGCAAGCAGTTGGTTTCCTTAAAAGAATATTGTAAAATATATCCCGATAAATGAACATTGACAACCTAAAACACTTGAACGTTTCACGTACATCTGATAATCCCATGTTCAGAACCTATTATACTTGCATATCTTTTTATCTTTTACATTCTTTATTGATGAAACAACAATGTACATCAATTTTCAGGAAGGGAGACGCGGCCAGCAGAGGGCTGCCAAGTGGGGAAGTTGACCGGCGGTGGGAGGATCCAAACCCGCGACTTTCACGTCCAAACGCCACGACCTTATCCGTTTGTCCACCGCCGGCCGTAGTTCAGTTCTTTGCTGAGGCATACATATTTAAACACTCGTATATGTATACATATATGTACGTGCATATACGACATCAGCCTAGAGTCTTGAGTGATGTCAATGCAACCAAACATCAAAAAAATATTTATTGGGCTGGACGAAAAGTAACGTTTATCCAAGGAAAAGATCGTTGACGTAGACATCTTTTCTGCAACCGAGCACTCCATTTTTCTGATAACTTAAAGTGAGTCCGCTCCTCCGCCCTCAGTTACACTAACTGAAGCTATGTCTGGCCTCTTTGTTTTCAAACTATACATCGGCTTTCAAAACTCCACCCCTGTAGTTTGTGAGCGAGGAAGGGTCAATACTTTCTCAGTTGATTCAGGGAGCTCAGATATGCCAGCCTACCACATTTTGATGAGCTTGCTCAACCAACGAACACTTCGACGCCTAATATGAACTGTCAAATCAGAAGAATCTGCAAAGTTAAACTTCGTGCGCGATTTTCATTACTCTCTCCTCCTGACGAGGAATTAGTTTGGAAGTGAATAAGGCTTGGCAGATGTTTCCAGAAACAAATTATTAAACAACAACGATAATGAAGTGAACAAACTTAGTCGAAGGTTTCACAACTCTGGCTGAATGAGTGATCCTGCTTGAGGCAAGACGGTTCAGGAAAAATAACAGTGTTTCGAGGAAGATATGCTGCTTTGTCTGTCTTATAATCAGTGTTACAAACGGCCAAGCATCAGACTGATCGAAAAACGCAAGATGGATACCTCACAATTCGGCTAAATAAACAGCTGTACATTGTATGAAATAACAGAACATAGAATAAGGTCAACATTATTTTGTTCATAAGAATTGATATGCTACCAAATGATCTCACTTGCCTGTCAGCAGCACAGTCAGACCCATTGTCCACACCAGTTTGGTGATTGTTTACAAACGACAAGTTCTACCAGTACATATATATCCGATCAGGCAACCTTGGACCTGTGTGCGAGTGGCTAGCTGATTGGTCAATTCATCAGCGAAGAGTTGAACAGATGCTTGTCCGTGACGAGTTCGTAAACTCAGATGGTACTCAGTCAACGGAATTCGAGCGGGGGTGAAAATAACGAATGAAAAGTGTTTTGTTCACACGTGTGGGATTGGTTCACGTTCAGGTCATACGATAAATCCGGTTGTAAAATAATTTACAACAAACTTGTGTAATGTAGTTTATTAAATTTGATAACACAATTATAACCTTCAGAGTTTTGGTTGAAGCACTGAAAACAAAGCTGTTCAACAAAATCTGCATGGCAGTGGGATACATCCAGGTTTCTGGCGGTACTTTCTTGCTACATTTTTACTCATTTGATAAAAGCAAAGTTGCTATACTATTGGAAGTGGCTTGTAGTCATTCAGGAGCAGTGGAATACGGAAATGACACAAACAAACCTAAACGAAAGTTGTTTCGCACTAACCAAGATGAAAATAAAATAGCATATTCATTCTGTTAATAAGAATGGAAAAACTTGAAATCGAATTAGTGACTTTACTACCTGTGGTGGTAGTTAAATGAGATTCACTTAACAAAATAAATAACATTGGTTTACTTCAAAAACTATTTGACAACACCACCATTTAGTCCATAGGTTACTGGTAAAAAATCGGTGGGCCAATACATTGTTTTGTTGTTTGCATAGCTGCTTTCTTTTCTGGGATGATGAAAACTGGAAAACGTTTTGCTGTTGTGTAGATCGAATAGCCGATTGGAAACTGTTTTTCCTAACACTGATTATTTGCTTCAACCCGGCCATTGGATTGAAGTGATAAAGATGAACTTTTCTGTTTGACTTCAAATTAGAGGGGTTCCTTAGGATCGAAAAGATGAATGAAGGGAGGATGGTTTGTGCTACAAAATTTGCAAACTTGTAGTAGTCTATTTTCCTTTTTGTGTGAAAAGTAAAAATCAGAAAATGGTTTATGGTAGTCAGTTTTAAACTAAGCTAATGGCTTCAAGAGTTTACTAGAAACCGATACTTCTAAATCCTTTTTTGCAATTCAAGAGTTTTGAAACATTTTCGAAGAAAAATATTAACAACGGTTGATTAATTAATTTTCATTTACCTCATTGTGCATTGCGTGATGTAAGAGCAGATAATCCGTTAGAAAAGTGTGCCGACTATACAATTTGTGTCCAAAATCCCAGAGCAAATGATAACTTAAATTAAGCAATGGGGTGCTCATTAATTCCTATTTGGTGAATTCAGGCATAGTATGAACCCGACAACCTCAAGGTCAGTGATGGTTTTTTTTTAAACAATATAAGATATTGTGCAATGGGTTTTAATGTATGAACTGTACTTAAGATCCGGCACATCTAAACTCACATTTGTCGAAAGCAAAAATTCAAACAGGAAGAAATTCCATGGGCCTGTCTATGGCGAGTTCAGTCCTCGCTTGATCATAACAACGGCGCTATTCTGAATGATAAAATTGTTTACTAAGCAGAGCCAGGCAATAATCTTAGGCGCACTTATAAACACCTCGTCCTGCTGCGGCCACAAGTTGCCTAGTGAACGTCTTTACAAGAATAAGTGCCGGCTTCCGCAGTAATACCACTCAGTTGCATAATTGCAATTGTACAACCTACGTTAAGAATTATGATCGTTTTATCAGGGACAATGCTCATAGACCCACAGAAACAAATAATTAGCTAGAGGCGGCTGACCGATCAGCGTGGTGAGTGAAGAACTTGAACATCTCGTATCCGAACCAACTCCCACTCGGTTAGCACCATCGAATATGGCAGACCACCGTTGAACACGGCAGTTTTACTGGAAGTCTTGTTAATTTTATCCAGAAAATAGAGCACCCAATTCAAGGATCTGTTTTGCTCCATTTCCCTGTCCGCTACTTGATATGACAAAGCTCAACTTTATTCTTCTGTCTATGATCATCTTTGACTGCAGGTAGTCGGTTGGACTAGGCGGTTGAGTAATGGAAATCTGTACCACTGAAGAAAGCCTATCTGCCTAAATTCAATAGGTGGCGATTTACCGTCATCCTGCCTCTTATCATATGTTGTCCTGCATTCTAATTCACTCACTGATATAGGTTCATGAATAACTGTCCCCGAGGGTATGGGACTTGCCTTTTGAACAGTAATCGTACAATTAATTCATGTTGGAAAGATTGACGAATGCATGCATTTCAGGACCGTCAAATCCCGTCTGTCAAATCCCTTCAAATAATCCACCTTAATGACTGTTCTGGATTAAGGTCAATTGTACTACTCGTAATTCTGTTTCAGGTGTCTGTCAAACATGTTTGTAACAGTAGTAGTTACACAGGTATATAGCAAAACTTATATTTAGAGATACAGATCTCCGAGAACATTAAGAAAGACTACGCGGTAGTTTCTCTCTACTTCTCTTGCGAATTTTAAATTTAGATTAGCTAAGTTATGTTTACTTTTCAATTGTCTAATCCAAGGGTATGACCTGATTCAGTGTAACAATGTTATCCATGCGCGTCTGTATTAACCGAAAGAGTGTACCAGCGTTTGACGCAATATTTTTCTTAAATTCATCGTAAACATCCGTTGTCATGCATTTTAGGAATAAAACTGGTTACTGGACTTTGATTGTGCAAACACTTATTTTAAATCTTCATTTAAAGTGTGTGCTGCTATTGCAATGTTTATGATGAAAATAAGCAGTCCGTTGTTACAGCACCCGAACACTGTCTTAATCCGAAGTCAACTAAAAAACTGTTATGGATGTTTGAAAACATTTTCAAATATCATTCTTGCTTGTCAGTTTCGTGAAACCATTCTCCCCTTGGAAAGTTTGATGGGATTTAACAAAGCAGCTGAAAGAACGTACGTATTTGAACCTGTGTTTTGATAATCTTTACTGAAAGCTTCCATTCCAATTTATGGCTTCCAAATCGTGTCGATAAGTCCAGCGGTATTTCGCATTTACGCACAATTCCCAGAGTGACGTTAAGCGCATGACCTAAGGTTTGTGCATGACCGTCTTAGTCCGAACAAAAATCAGGCCAGCATCAAACAAAATCAATTACCCACACTAAGCACAAATAATCTTGCGGTACTTCGAAATGAATACAGTCAACTAAGAAGACAAAACGGTAGTGGACAATTCACTTGGTCTGGGAGGCTATTTGGATGGGCCACGGAATAAAGTTGTGAAAACTAAGCACGTTAGGATTGGGATAAATAAGTCGGATGACCTACTATTGCCTGTCTGTGCTGCATGTTTTTTATAATTCACTAAAATAAATTTTGGTGGATAATGATGATGATGATATTTTTGTCCAAATACTTTCAGGAAAAAATCAAGTAATCGTGACCAACACTGAGGCAAATAGGTGGTCTTCAGAGTTTTCCGTACTTGTACAAAGTGGTCATGCAATTAGAAAAGCTTAGCGCTTACATCTGTCGCATCAGATTGTTCGAACTTCAAGGGATCTCTAAACGATTCCATCTAGTTCATGGTAGAAATGGAAAAGTGATCGCGGTGACATCACCAATTACGGACGGATCTTTAAAATTCGTTCACTAGGTTAACTAATCAACACAAGTACACTAACTTTTTAAAATAAAGGTACGGATGTAGTTTTCAACACAAATATCTGTTGGAAGATTCAATAAAATATGAGCTTTCTTCCCCTTCTGACCAAATCCTCTGGTCCCAAGCTAGAAACAATCCATTTACCACCTGTTTCACTGCCAATGAAATAATTCGGAACCAATCCACGTGAGTATATATGTACACCCCAGTGGTATGGCCAATGGGATGATTTTGAATAACATAGAAACTTATCATTTACCATAAAATTTGCTAGTCTTGGTACCATCTCAACTGAAGTTCAATCCCGCCAGTTTCCATTCACTACACGCCTGAAATAAAGTGTGCAATCCACTTGGTGGAACCATTCCTAACAAGACATGGAACAAATAAGCTGGGCCTTTAAAAACTAATCCAACAACGCACAAACAGTTTTCGTTTTCTCATCTAACCACATTATAATGCCGGTTGATTAGGGAAACAGTAGAGCGACTGGAATTTCTCTTCGATTGTCATACAATGGAAAATTATTTTTTTCACACAGCCAATCTGAGTTAGGTTTAGGAATACTAATAAAAATGGGTCACCCTACAAGCGGAACAGCTTGCCAGTTTTGTGATTTGTTTTTGATTTCGATCCCAATGTATTTTTATGAGGCTGCCGAGGACACATTTTACATTTCCTGATTTCCCCGAAGCATGTGCCCAAGGAACATTGTGGTTGTTCCCGGTCATTTTAAAGTCCAACTTGGCTAATTAGTGCAGACGGAACGGGAGATCGGAAGCCTAATTTCTGTCCCAGAGGATCCTATCGATAAATGTGATCTCATCAGGGTTTGCTCTGACCGCAGGTTATAACTAAGGAATAGAAGACTTGTGCCATAAATCGCAACATTGGCTAACTTGTCACCATTTTCGTCTTCACAGCGTTAGCCTAAGATTGACCGCATTCCCGTTGGGCACGGGTGACGTGGGTAAATCGAGGAATGCTGAGTATTCCGATCCACCCCCGTGGACTCACACCATTCTTTGGTCTGTGCTAGCTTTTGTTTGCATCTAGCCTGCGGTCTCCATCGTTCTGTACAACCGATTCTAGATGGCAATCTTCAACTTTGATCCTAACAGAGAGCTCAGCTCGATTGTCGTCTCAAACAAATGCCCTTGAGCATTATGGACACCAGGAGCAGATTAAAGAAGTCCTGAACTTGGCGGCAGTGGTCAACCGGGACTTCAGGCCAAGTAAACTTCAGAAACAGTAGATATCTTCTACACGATTTATTTCGTTGGATGCTGGCAGATCGGTTCTCTTGGACATGCGTGTAATAAGAGTCGGGAAGACCAGGGAAGTCGGTTGACCAGAGGCCTGAGAAATGACTGTTGGCAGTGTTGGATGGGAGAATTTAGAGAAATGAAAATGGCTCCAAATGTCGGAAATAACTGGGACTCTTCCAGATTGATTAAGAATATCCATCCATGGAAGCTAAATGCGATCGAGGTGATCACAGAATCCAACGGCTCACCCTCAGCAGCCTTAATTAGGGTGCTGGGCAGAGCACTTCAGGAGCAATTTTGTGCCCACTGCCAAGGTGGAAATGCTAATTATATTTTTGAGTGAACCGGTGCACGCACATATCAGTCCTCCATCCAAAGAGGATGCAGTTATGAAGATAGTTATCCTGAACGATCACATGGCAGCTGGACCAGACTTTCACGAAGTGTTAATATCAGAATTGATAGCTTTCCTGGGATGAATCCGCTTAAAGTAACGGAATCTTAAGGACTGGTGTGAATCGGTGATTACACCGATTCAAAAGAGGATGAGAGATTATCTTGTGAAAACCACGGGTATTGTACTCGGTCGATTTACTACTCTCGAAACGCGCAGGTGCGAATATCCGTTTGCTTTCCGACACGGTCGGCGTTCTATTGGTCAAATCTTCGCTCGGTATTAAATGTATTAATCTAACTAAACCTTTCGTAGACCACGATATCCGTCCTTCTTGATGCGGCTCAGTCCATCGTTCTGTTATGTGATGGTGGCTCACATGAAAATGTACTCCAAATATATTCACTTTACTCAGCCCGAGCTAAGTTCGTGCTTATGGTAATCTTTCACTAGAGTTCGCCACGAGAATTGATGCTCGCCAAGGTATTTCCCTTTCAACTTTTTCCATTGTTGCAAGTGAAATGGTTGTAGAAGTAGCCCTATGCTCGAATGAAAATAGCGGCATCAATATTCACTCAAACAGGAAACTGTTTGACTTAGAATATGCAGACGATGTTGTGCTTCTGAGTGAAGATCTAAGTGGGTTGCAGACTTTTGCATTATCTTCTGAAGCAGTTTAGGTATATTCAGTATGGATTATGCACCTTCGAAGTATAAAATGCTGTCGAGTGACTGTATTGGCTCTAAGCCAAAGTTGCTCTTACAAGGAAATAATTTGGAGGAGTAGATGATTCACGTTAGGGGATATTTTTACCTCATCAGGTAGTCGTCTACCGGAGAAGTTAAATTCGTGTATGCAGTTTGATCGACTGAAATTTATCAATTCGAGCATATGTGGCATCACTGTTACTTCTGTTATCCATAGGTTGTCGGGTATACATATCACCAACGAGGTCGATCCCTCTATGCGGCTCCTTGAGGTGGCCTTTGAAAGCAGAAGGATTGCGACGACTTTAGGTGTCAGAATTCCGTTGCATTTCCGGCGCTGGTGTAATGTAAAGGGCTGATTTTGTCAGTGGCTGAGAGGGTAGACATAAGCTGCCTGGTCCATAGGTCCAATCTTTGGAACAGAACAAGGTGGTCGACATTTGTTTCACGCTCTGTTCACAGTTGTCTGAAGTAGGCGCTGACTGAGGGATAAGGTAGGAGCACCCGTAACCGGTAGAATGATTTGTGTTGGCCCAGTTGGATTACTGGGTTGAGGCCCAAGAGATAACTTCAAAAGCGATGGATAAAGACAATAGGCAATATGGCTCAATGAAGTAATGGATGGCTCTCTAAAATTCAAAATGCTTCGCAACTAAGTTGGAGTAACCCTGCGACTACTTCTCGCTCTTTTTTCTCTATTGAACAAATAATGGTTTAAGGTGGCAACGAAAACCAAAGCTACCTGGTGCTAAATTATTGGATTTGAAAACTGTACCTAACTGAACTTTACTTTCATTATTTGGCTGATAATTTAGTGACCGTTGTAGAGCAATCGCTGTCTTTGTCCTTCTTCGACTGTGCCTGAGTATGATGGTCTCACAACTATTCCTATTTTCTAATCCTCCGGTTTCTGCCAGTTAACACTTCATGTGCAAAGGTCAGATAAATCTCGTTAAAAATTTGATCGTAACTCGGCAAAAACGATGAGGACCGACGACAGCAGGCTTAGCACCGATGTGTTCAAAACAGAATGAGGGAGGGTGCAGTATATTGCATGGTTTGATTATTCATCTGCGACTTGGTCAACATTAGTTGTGATCCGGTTCTTGTCACGATTTCTAGATATGAAGCTATTGACAGGTGAGCAGTGGAACAAAACCCTGTGGGAAGTACCGCTGATAGCATTTGTTTCTAGTTTTACGGGAGATGATGCATATAAACTACAGAAACCTGGGGCAGCTAACTTCACTGATCCCGCTTTGTCGTCAGACTAGCTATAATTTTTGATACCCAAATAGTCAAAATTCCTATTCCTCAAATTTTACGAGAGCCAGACCTAGCCTGTGTACCTGCAATATTCACATCCTGATCCATAGGAGCACAGAAGTGCACCTTATAGGACGTTAAGGTTTTGCTCCTAAATAATAGCGAAAAAATAGTTTGAACTGTTTTGTAACATTGTAAAGTGAAGAGGGCTGGTCCGCTTCATTCCAAACATCATCAGTTGATTCTAAATCTCAATGTTTAATCTCCGTTTACATTGAAGGTAAGGAGAAAATCCAAATCGAGCAAACACAAGTTCTTTTATTCAACAAAATCACACCAGACCTGGGCCATCGGTGCGAACCGCATCCCCCCAACCTATAATTTGGACCACCATCCGTCTCACACACACACACACACATACACACAACAGTAGACTTATTTTGATTACTGGAACTATAATCTATCATCCCCTCCTTACTTAAAGTGAATCATATATAATGTTATGTATTGGCACGATTACGAATAACTGAAAACGAGCTTGTTTGTCACACTGCCATTTCTCAATGTGCTCCGTGGGATTATTCGGAATGCTTAAATCACATCTCTCATTTGTGTCTTTTGTGATCAACGCTCACTGATCGATGTTCCCGTTGGCTAACCTGGTTTATAGGTATTCATTGATTTCCTTGTGCCGCTTTTTGCTGGGATTATCGAGTGGCCTAATCAGCAGGATGTTAACGCATAAGGGCTGATTATTGAATAGAGTAGTAGAAAAGCAGAATCCAGTTCCACGACCCTTATAAGAATCCAAATAAACCAAACTCTACAAGATTTCCCTTTGTCAATCGCCCGCCTAAAGCAATTTTGCAGTTAAAAGGAATAGGTCTGTTGGCTATCACAGACTAACATTGAGTGGACATATAATGTGCAATTAAATAACCCAGAACTAGATTAAATGGAGTCCGTTTGCTTAGAGCGGTAGTTTCTGAGCTCATAGAAGTGGATTTCTTGGTCCAGTCATTATTGTTTTGCCTAGTGTCAGTTTGGGATTTGCATTGGGCAACAAATGCTAGAACAAAAAAAAATAGATAAAAGTTGCGCTTTGTAATGGATGGCCCACGATTGGATAAAGATGAAAGAGTGTCTCAAAAATAAAGTACTCATCAAAATTCCATTGATTTTGAACTAGGCGTCCAAAAGATCTAATTTTATCGACGTTTTAGCCAAGAAGTGTTTTTATTCAACCGATGGCGTTGTCAGAATTTCCAAAAATGAATTTTGCAAATAATTATACCGACTTCTCTTTTATATGTTTATGGGCAGCTGTGCCTAACATGGACTAAGCGACTGTGAGAGCAAAGATCCTTTGCATACGGCTTTTTACCTGTTAGCAGTTTCTATTCCATTGGCAGAGTGAGGGAAGAAAAATCCAAAAATTTTATAACAGAAGGCTGACGATGGTTTTAAAATAGCTTCATTCTCATCCTCTTATTGTCCATGTTGAGCTAGTTCTGGGTCCTATTAAGCGATCGCAGGATTATGGTCAAATTGAAGGGAATGGAATCTCACCAGTCAGTAGAAATCTTCACAATCCGGTTTCACAAGAAATTTCGATTTAGTGAATTGTACACGATTTGTTAATTTGGATGGAGTGCAATTTTCCATATTCCAGCGGGGAAAAGACAGAGATGTGTATTTCTTAATTTTAGTTTTTGATTTATACTATTAATAACTGAAATTTCATTTGAATCGCTAGGAGCGTGGATGGATGAAAGTCTATTTTAGAATCACATGGTAAATTGTCGGAGAAGTTTCGTTGGTCAGGCAGGACTAACCCTCAGAAAAGGGACACAGGGTCCGAAATTATTGGGTTTTCGTCTCAGTAGTATGTTTCGCCTACGGATCGGTGAACAAAACTTGCCCGGAAACACAAGATCGGTTAGCTTTGCCTGACCGACGGAAATCCTCCGAAGAATCACCATGTGATTCTTAAATGAACTTATCATCCATGCACGCTCCTAACAATTCAAATGAAATTCTAGTGAGAAACTAAGAATGAAGCGCCCTGGTATAGGGATGGCTGGACAGAATAATATCGGGTACGCATAGCTGAAGAGCGGTAACAACCGCGAAACCGGTCGTTTTCTTCCGGGTATATTTTGTTCATTTACCGATATATGAAACATACCCCTATTACTTAGTAATTTCAGAAATCAATCACTGAATGAGCATAAGCGTAATTCAATACGCTCATCTCAAACAATTGAAACCACTTATCTTATATAAACATTTTAAACGGGAATTTTCAACTAATGACTTTACGAGCAGAAAGAAATTTAATCAATTTTCTGGAGCATTAACGGATGTTATTGGACAGAAAACTAAAATAATACTATGAGGGTTTCAGACCAGTGTTGTCGATGATGACGTCGATGTTAACTAGTTCCTGTTCGAGAAACATGGCAGCTTAATTGAAATATCGAACTGAATTGCCAAAGAACCTCATCACTTTTTGACACCTGTCTTGGAAGCGAAAACTCATCTGAGTATATCTCACGATATTTCTTCCAACTTAGGAAAATATTTTGTTCTAAAGCTATGGGTTTCTACTTGCACAGCATTCGGCTATGCGTCACGTGTCATGTCGCGAGAGTGAATGCTTAGTTTGCACAAGAAAATGCAATCTATTCTCATCACACTTACACTTTGGTAGCTTTTTGTGTGAGAGTAGGATAACCTAGATAAATTTCATGGCAGGTATCTGTGAAACCTTTTGATGGGGCTAACTAGCCACTTTAAAAAATCAGGCCGATTTCCACCAACTTTTCCTGCTTCAACCTACCACACGGTATTCACACATAGTTCTTTCGTACTGTTCATTCTGTCTTAGCAGGAATTGATTAATAAGGATGTTCATCCTAACTGTTTCTTTATAAGACGCCTCGATAAACCTAATCAAAATGTTCTCACAAATCACCTCGCGGATTCAGCTCCAGCATTAGTGCTCTTCGCGGAGGTCCGTAGACTTTGTTCCTTTTATTGTGAGGCTCTAGGAGTTCTCCCGGAGGTTAAATAATGAAGAAAACAGAGAGTTCCAAGTTACCACGCTTAAGAAAGCTTTGCAAGTAAACGCATGAAACTGTACTTTGAACAAAAACAAAAATCTCAGCAACAACGAGGCCGGTAGTCTAGGGAGAAAGAATAACAAACAGTCACTGACTCCGATACCTGCAAGGGACTCTTCAGGTAACGCGTTTCGCCTAGACCGTTAATGATTATTTTACCTCATTCAGAGACCAGTCAAAAACCTGTGGGAATCTTAAAAGGATCACTTTGTACTCACCCATTACGAAGTAGCAGATCGCAATTTTGTTTGATCCGCTGCAAGAGGTGACAGCCAAATATATATATCCATATATATATATATATCCAAATTTAATAAACTCTACGAAATAAACCAATATTCCCGAGGAGTTTCAGACTGCTCAGTGTTAGGAAAGAGTTCTTTTTCTGTAATAAGATGTGACGCTGTGTGGTCCCCTTAATTGGGATTTATTTAGGTAGCTATCAACTGATTGGGCGTTCGCCGTTTGAAGGAAATTCACATAAAGATCAGTTGTGTTTCGTAACTTTCATTACCACTAGGTTCAAATTGGCCAAAAAAGCTAATCCAAGAAACGCATGTTTGGTGATCAGTGGGCTGCTCCTGTTCGCATCAACCCAGCCGTTGTCGTTTGAATCAGTAGTAGCATTTGGTCCGTGTTCGGGGAAATGCTTTGATTCCCCAATATTCTTGGCTTTTGGATTTCCCCGAAAGCTATGCCATCTTCGTTGGTGAATATCCGGTTTGATGAAAGTGCTGATGACGATCTGAATCGACTTAAAAACTTCCATTGCTTTTTCCAGGCTACAGCTCTTCGTTTTTTATTAACCTGCAGTTACTGTATGGTGGTCATGCCACTCCAAATTTTCATCTTGCGATAACGCGGCGCGCAATACTGTGTATTCAAGTCCATCTAGTTCTTCGTGTGACATTAATAAAATGTCGCGTTCCATCAAATTAGTTTATACGCAACATATTTACAAAAGACTATGGATATATTTTTTGATTTGTGATGTCACTTCAAGTCACCCTTACTCAGGCTGATGGGAATATAAAAACACTCATCCTACAAAACTTCATTACCAAGCTCCAGTAAAATAATATTCCGTTTCGATCAAACGGAAGATATCAGGGTTAAACTAGATTTTGGCTGGTAATGTTAGTAAACGTAACTCGTGAGGAATAAGCCTCTCCATAAGGATGATGCATCGCATCGTGGATTTGTATTACAAATGTCCGAAGTCGGGATGTGGTGTGAATTCAGCTGTCTGAGGATACCTTACATATCGTACACACTTTATGTTCACTTATAGCTTGAACCAGTTGCTTCGGAGGAAATTGGTATGCATCTCGGAGACCCCGAATTTCCCTCCGAAATTGATGCACACAGACTGCCTTCGTCGTTGCTCCCATTAGGAACGAATTTGCTTAAAGAAGTTGGGGGTCGTTCTCATTATTCGTGTTAATTTAGCCCAAGCCCATTTTACACAGCATTTTCCGTGGTGAAATTAACCTAGCGAGCTGTCTTTGGCCAGTTGTACTTCCACCCACCTCCTCAAAAGATGACCCATTTCATATGGATCCACGCCCATAAAGTGCAATGTGAACGTAGTCGCCTCGGTCCGGCATTTTGCCTCTAGGAATTCCAACAGCACGGTTATATCTGTTTATAATCTCTTTGTGAATTACTCTTCCGTTTCTGACTCGATTACTCTATTGTTAATTTTTTACAAACCTTCTGACTTCAGTTTTTCTTTTTTTCGACGAGACTGACGTGAGTATCACTTATTGGGTCTTTAATTAAGAATTGTTGTCCTCTTTAGGATGCCATTCCATCTATCTATCGCTTGTCATGTTGGTTTCCCCACGGCTTCCACCGCCCAACTTCTTGGGTATGATGCTAATGCCGTTCTCATTCGGTTGGTCTGCGCTCAATCAAGCTTCTTATCTTTTCCGGGAAAAATTTTCGGAACCTTATTTCACCGTGGTTCACGTAGTTGATTTGGTTGCACTTTCAACACCTTTCGTTAAACTCACCCCACTAACCAATCGGTTGGCAAACTTTTCCCGTCCATGGTGCTTACCTTGTCAAGTACCAAGGTTTCATAATAGGCCCCACTTAACTGCGGTGTGTCTTCAAACAGTACGTTCACAGGCTAAGGCAACCCTTTGATACGCGAACGGTCATTACGTTTTTATTTTTTAGCATGTTCTCTACATCACAATCTGCGGCTCTCTTCTTCACGGCCCTAATTAGGAATTAGTTTCATACAATTTACCTGAAATTTTCAATTATCTCTTGTATATCTTCAATTCCAACTGAAGCGATATATCAAAAAGAAATTTCTTCGTTTTCAAGGCCTGTACCAACTGATTCATTTATCAATCATATAGAAAATTTGCTAGTCAAAGAACTGCGGAATCTTTTCACCAAAATTCTTGTAAACCCTGATGATTCGAAACTTGACGATCTGTCTCCATTTTGTTTGCGTTCACGCACTCACTCGACAATTACAATCGGTCTATCCTGAAATTATATTTATCTCAATCCCATTGCTTCAAATTGAAGACAAATGGCGGGTGAAAATCGTGTCACAAGAGAGACAGAGACCTACATTCCAGTATCTGCGGTTAAACGGCTCTGCTATTTAATACTTGTAGTTTCCTTCCATGCCTAAACCATTTGCTTTCCTCGATCTTCTGGATTAAGATTTTAGTTCTTTTCAACCTGCGTAGGTCCGTCAAACAACGAGGAACAAAATAAAGCGGTGTGTAACAATCAAAAGCCTTTCAGATTTTGACCACTGTAGTGGCACAGAAATAACTCAGTTTGGTCATCCGACTACACTGATTTCGTCTTTTTCCACAGCTTCAAATATTTTGAGCACAGCATCGCAAAATTCGAAAAGACAGTTTGGCTTCCCGTGAAGTGTACCTGAGCTCATTATTATAGGCCGTTCAGTTCATCTTTGGGTTTCTCCACGTATTGCGCAGTATCACTTACCCACAGCTCTGATCGAAGTTTTTGTTGAAGTCACACCCAGAAGTTTTATTTTTTTCCTATAAACTTGTCATTTAGAGCAGTTTGCGGGAAAAAATTTTTCTTCCACCCAGGAGTTGGTACACATGAATATAGTACCCGGATCAAAACATCCTATACCAAGTCGAAGCACGTCTTGGCTTACTCGGCTACCATCTTGATCAACGCAATCAGGTGGACAGTGCAGACGAGGTATTTGGATCGTCAGCACGACAACCGTAGTGAACAAGCTAGTCATGTGTGACTCCTATAAAGAGACTTGGTGATAAAATCTCCGGCTCAGTCACGGCTACGTCCTTGTGCGCCAGCTATTCAATGCACGCCGTGAGACAAAGTTGACCGTAGGTAAACTACTTGGTTTAGACACTGAATGGCCTTAAAAGATAAATGCAAACGTAAATGGATCTAAATAACATAGTGGAATGAGTTCCAGGCTCTCATGGACGTTTCCTTTCTGACAAGAAAATTTTACTCTTTCGGTTTTTGAAAAAAAAAACTTGTCCATTGGGAAGTCGGCGTGTGGGTCAGCCTCAATGGTCCTGAATAGGTGAGCCTGCCAGTATGCGAACTTTCGCTGTGGGATTACCGTGAAAATCGGATGGCTAGCACGGGTATCAAAAGTATACACGAGATGATTAATGTCTGTCTGCATTGGTTGGAGTACTGTCTTATTCAGTGAATATCGATCAGCAGTCGATTTTACTAACACACGAAATGAACGGACTGAGTTTAGTGGTATAGCTGAATCAGATCGGACATGTGAACGAAAGCAAATGGGCCGAAAGAAAATAGGATTATTTCATCTTATTATGAACCCTGTGGAAGTATCATGCTCAAATTACAACAAATTGAATGGACCAGGTATCAAACTAACCGTGAAACGAGTATTTAAAACAACATTGATAATCAAAAAAGTGATTCGTTTTACAGATATCTTGTAAGTAAATCAGTGGCAATCATATATTTCATCATCATTATTCGACCCAACTACGGTAGGGTTTCATCTATGCATAAAATGGAATCAATAAACCGAAATGTGACCAAATTTTTGTGCGTTCCAACAGAATTAGAATTCGTGACGATATTTTGAGAAAGAACTGAAGTTAAATAGGGTTTTTAGAGTTTATCATAGGCAGGGATAATTTCACACAGATTAATTTTCCGAGATAGCATTTAAACATACGCATATAAAGTCACTGTTGGGCATCTGGCTATCAGCTCTAGCAGTTCTGTATGTCTTGCCTAAGATGGACTCAACTGACGAGTTGCGAAGTCAAAACAGATATTTCTGGTTTCGCGATCTACAACAACAAATAAACACTGATTTTCACGTTGATTTTTATGCAAAAATATTTTTCATATCACATCAGGTGTTCAAAATACTGAGTGGAACTCTGTTTGAAAAAGTAATCCTTTCAGACATGATTGTTTCCACTGTATAACAATACTCTATGGTATCCATCCTTCCATAATAACCAATTTCGATTTTTTCTATTGAGTGTAACGGTTTCGAGCAAACCTTGTGCTTCGAACGTCCCATAGGTAAACATCCAGTGAGGTGATATCTGCTGAGCCTGATGACCTTTCTTGTGACCTCCGTAGCCAACCCATTTCCTCTTGAAATACCTCATATCGGTGTTCTCGCATGTTAAATCGAGGTTGCACGACAAAGGTCGAAATTCTAGTTGCATGATTTGTCGCGCCGTTTTTCTTTCATACTGTAATATGCACTTTACAGTGTTTATTTTTCAGGGTTATCATACAAGCAGTATTTACAAGAACGAATTTTCTAGCTTTAGATAATTTGCGAGTACGTGACAGAACTTGGTTTAAACTGTACTGCACTGCTCCAAATAACATGAATGACGTAAAGCAGCCGCTTTTGCAACAGCCCGCAAAATCCTGAAGAACCAAGACCTTCAGTACACTAGACTCGATGAAAATGGGTGTAGCAGAACATGCTAGATGGGTCCAGTGTTCCTCATCAGGGGGTCGAAAATCTTGCGTATACCTAATCAACATTTTAGTAATCAACATCCAGTCAACCCATGTGCAGGTGCTTTGTTAAAATTAGGCGATGACAGATATGCATTTTCCACACATTAGTGGAGTCTTGGCACATGTTTTCATGAGCCGGTCGTCTGGTTTTACGTCGCTTCCACATTTACCGAGGGCTGCTGACTTGTTGTTTGACGCACTCACCGGCCCGCCAACCAACCAGCCGCCGGCAAATTAATATAGAATTCAGAGAATCTCATTCACCCAGCAAGCTAGAATACATGGATCAATGACAAGTGACTATGCAGCACATAAATGCTGCGTAACCTATAGTCTCCGCCATAATCAAAATAAAATTCCCCGCTGGGAATTGGGCGATTGGCAACTGGCTGAGCCGAACTAGCCAAAATGTCTGCACGCTGGCAGCAATTCCGGAATCTGAAAGGTCGTCAATGAGGTAAGGGAGATCATATGCAAACGGAAAAACGCAGCTTCAGGTTTGACAAAACCAAATTAAGGAAATTTTACTAACGATTTAAAGGACTCAGATAAAGGTACGTAAGAGAGCTATTCAAAGCCCATAGAACGGCCACTTTCAGCTCTCAAGAAAGCTTCAAAGACCGGCGTTGGTAAGTGATAATCCAAAAATTGTTGAACGGTTATGAATTAGGCAAATGCTTTGCATGATTGATGAATAAGTTTCAAACACGGCAGTTGGACGTTTAGCTTTGGCTGGAAAGCTGCACCGAAACCCCATTAAATTTCGCGATAGCTTCTGTTGCCAAATTGTCTATTGACGGACTATACATCCAGGTATCGTATTTCGCTTCCGATTTCTGATGAAGGGGCACAACGTTACCTTGCACACAGTATCCTTAGCATGATGCAGACATTTCTTTTTGATATATTTAAGCGGCCAGCAGAGGACTGTCATGTGGGGAAGTTGATCTGCGGTGGGAGGATTCAAGCTCGCGACCTTCATGTCCAAATGCCACTACCTTATCCGTTCGGCCACCGCCGACATATTCATTGCCGCGGTGCAGATAATCGAGGCGAATCAGGTAAAAAATTGCTTTTGTAATAAGCTTTTAGTTGAAGAACTCAAGTGAAGCGATTCGACATTCCTGTGGTCGGTGAGTTAACCGCAAGCATGCGGAAGCAGAAAGAAAATGTACGGGACTAAAGAAAGGAAAATACAACAACAGTGAATTATCGAATCACGGACGGTTATGCCTAAAAATGAGTAATACAAGTAGCCAGACCGTTATAGATCTCACCTGAGATGCTCTCGAGGCTAAGGTCATCAAGTACTGGATGTTGTGCAAGTACTTACGTATCTAATTTCCCATCTGCAAGAGTTCCATAAACAAGACAAAGGATATTACTGCTACTCTTTATCGCTTTTTTGTACAAGTCACTGTTACTGACATGTTCATCAGTGTCAGCAAGGAACCAGACTTTCTGTAGTAGAGTATCTTTTTAGAGGCTATTCATTTCTTAAACGAACGACAAAGCAACCCGTGGTGGTCAAGTGCATTGAGCAGCTGTCACCTCGAGAAGATCGTAGGTACAATGTCAAGATCTTCGGATCATTCTAGTGGAAGATGATAATTCCTCTTCTCCCGGATGGTCATCACTCCTGACCTATCGGATCTTTATGCAGTTCTGTGCGTCTCCAAGTTTCAGGGTCATTGTTCCCGGTTTTCTGCCTTGTTGCGGAAAGAAAATTAGAGACGATGTCGCTGCCGGAGTGAATTCCATGTGAGGCAAAAAGTCAGAATCGTTTTTCGAACACTCTCAGAGGGCATCAACTACATTGCAACAGTCTGTCATCCTAAATTTTCCACTTTTTCTATTACTGCTGTCATCAAAATAGGTCGCTAAACAATGTCAATCACTGATTCACTGTAGGATAGACTTTGCCTGTTAGTGACAGCTTCCACACGGTTTTCGTATACCACTTATTCTGCCTCAGTCCAAGGAAGACCGTTTGAGCTCCAACGTATCAGATCCCTTATTCACCGACAGTCGCGTCTGATTTTCTTCCTACCACTTCTCCCACTAGGTATCGGTGCTCACGGGATAATACGAATCACATTTGAAATCCATTCACACTGCTGATGTATTCATTCACTCAGCCAAAACGTGTCATTCTTTAGAGGTACAATCATTCCCCTGGATATGTCTCTGGACTTGAAAAATCAGTTGAGTTAATCTTCGACTTATTCCTTGTTGCTGAATCTCAGCTGAATAACGTGACACTAACTAACCAAGATGTTTCAAATTTGCGCTTTGAACACGGGTCGGCCTCTACAAAATGGCAAAAACAATGAAGTCTTTATTCACACGTCTTCGCTATGAAAACAAACTTGCTTGTAAACTTGGAGTTGTGGCCTAAATGAGGCAACTTTCCTTGTCCACAAAAACTTAAGACGTTTGGATTCCTCTTACTCAAGTCGGTTCTTTGAAATTAGTTACGACAGATGGATGGGCGGTAGCAATAGACCATTATGCAGACAAAACACATCTATTTCCATTTCGTCCACAGACGTTGAACAGCCGAAAGCTGCATTCTCACATTCCACGACTGGCATATTCAACGACTACTTGTCTCCGTATTTCCAAAGCAGTTCTACTTCTTTTGAACCGATTACATCTGTTGAAATCTACAGGCACTTGTTTCCCTTAGAGTCTCAGGTGCCGGCGGACTAGGTAATTTTAGTTCCAAATCTCTTAAACGCATGGCAGCTGCATTGTTTCACAATCTAGCATTCAGTCAACATTAAATTGGAAGTAAGGTGTGTTCCCGATTTCAGGCCGCCAGTGAGGATCAAGCCAATCCACAAAAGCGTGACCTAGATTTCACTATGAATGTTTCATACAAGTACCTTTTACAACAGTCAAAGATATATATTACTATCCTTAATCACTTCAATTCATAAATGATAAAATCACTATCTTTCAGTTTAAGCATGCTGATGAGATTTCTATTTTCATCTCCTCTGTTAACCAGCCATAATCCAGTCCCCAAAACACTAATACGTCTTGCTTCGTCATTTATTCCTCAGCTCAATGTAGACCCCCACATATGGTTGTCCCCAATCTAGCCCCGTCTCTGTTGCATGACGTATATGCCAAGAGAGAACAGGTGGTCAGAAACAATTATGTGAAGCAGTTAGATGTTACTTTGGAAACCAATCTTCGATGATAATCACATAACCAAGCTATTGCTCACAAGCCTCAAGGTTTTTCCTTCCGATGGGATTTTCCGTCAGTTTTGGTTTCATAAGAAAATGAGAGCTAGTTCGGGGCAATGACGTGTTCTTCCCCTTCCTCTTCGACTCCTTACTTTGATTTTCGCACCTCTTCTGAGGGCTATTTAGGATTTCGGTGCGATGCCCAAAATGATCATGCAGGTATGTTTTGTCAGCAGCATCGCGACAGATATCATAAAACTTGCTCGAAATCCGGACTTAAAGTTCTGTCATGTAGGATCATCCCATTATCCACAGATTCATCCGTGCACAAGTCCCACTCATCTTTACTTTCCAGAATCCGAGATACTGAATCTCGCATCTGGGCTTAGAGATTAGTTGATAACCTATCCTATTCAAATTGCGACGGATAAGATAAAGGTTTGTACGTAACTGTATTACTTAGCAAAGAGTTACCTATCTAAGGCCAAACCTTGGGAATTCTGTTTATGGTTATTTCGACAACAGCGGTGTTTTGCTTGATTTTGCTTGGATTGGAAGCTTGCGTGAAACTTCATGAAGCTGAGGTCTGGTAAATGCCGCCGGATTTTAACTGCGGACAAAACTGTTGGTAGTAAAAGTGGGATTTCGGATTAATAATTTGTAATGTGCGAAAATTTGAATGCGGTGAAAGTGATTCCACTAACCTTGATCGGATTGATTAAAAGCAAATATGAAAATGCAACTTCATAATAAATCTGAAAGCTTCTAGCCCACCTTCAACCCTTTATGTTGAAGTGAGCATTCAGTGATGAACAATTTTCTTGCTCCCGTTAATATCAAAAGAATGGTAATCACTGCTGTCAGCCTCCACTTAAAATATATTTTGTCTCATTTGTGTTTGCGATCTTTGAGCCTATCTTACACCCTCCGCTGACATCCGCTTCATTTGCCTTTATTACCGTGGGCATTACCGTGGATAAGCCTAAGTTGTTTGCTTGATCACCTCCTAATTCCGACCTTTTTGCAAGAATTGATTAAACAATCGAAGATGTGCTTTGTTTAGTCCAGTCGTAAGTGGTGTACAGATTTCAGGATGAGAAATGAACTGGACGATGGTTAACTCCTTTGCCACAACTAAGAAGCGGCAAAATCAACATACCCTGCGGAGCGGGGTCCGCGGAGAGACCGAAGGTCACAAAATCCCAATCTAATTCAGCAACGCAGTCAGCAGCGACAACTTGGAAATAAAAAACCCGATCATGGGATAATCTCCAGTTGACCTAACAGCAGATGACATCTTGAGAGCTGACGAACTCATGCTTGCCTTCAGGCAGCTAAATTTTGGTCCAAGCGACAGAAAATTCAGGAACAAGAAAACACTGTGGACCTAGATCAGTTAACCTGTCCAGTCACAAAGACTGGAAGCAGGTCTGTAAGCCTACCGTGAAACGAGTCACGAAAGATCATCCGGGGATGCGTTCACATAGGTATAAAAACTCTTGAAGAATAGCTTAAGATGTGCGCAAATGATCATGCCCGAACCACGTTCGGTAATCCCAGGTGAGTGGAGGTGCCCAGCGCGAAATTGTATACATATATATATATATATATAATAAAACATCCAAAATGGTCATAAATATTTTATAATTTTTTTCGGTGAAACCTGATTATAGACGCTATAGTATCCAGTTTGCCATAAAGGAAATTCGGCTTCAGGTTAAATCTATCTGAGCATGACAAATAAAAAAGCTGCCGAAATGCAAAAGAAACCATAATCTTAAGGGGAACGATTTTGAGAAGTCTCCTAAACATGATGATATTTGGGCACAGGTGTTCAACAGCATTTGCTGCTTTACCGAATAGTCTCCCAATCTTACAAATATCAGCAAATTGCGGGTGTGCATTATTTGTGCAACAAAAGCATGGAACGTACTGATCTTCGCATTAATTAAAATACCGTGCCAGGTAGTTTGTTTATCGAAAAGTTTTGCTGATGGAAGCTAGGCAAACTGCAACCTAAACAGAGCTTGTTTAGAAGTTGTTTATAGAGTAAATGTTTCCACGTTTTTTACACTGGTCCATTGCGTTCTGTTGGACCAGATTAAAATAAGACGAACCTTTCCAGTGATTCAAAAAGGGATGTGTTGTGGTTGAAGGAAAACTCATCATGATAATGACCTGAATATTCCTAATTTCATTATGCTTCGCTAACATTCTGTAAGTGCTTTGACTTAGGTATTGCGGCCATTTGATAATTTTACCTGCCCACGGTAAGAGTATGCTCTACTCCAGTACAGCTAGTACCAAATTATATCTTAAACTTCAACATCAGTCAAGTCACACTTGATGTTCTGAAGGCAGGATTAAATGCATAGTTCAAACATTGAATAATGAAGGTAAAATTCATTGCGAAATGTCCTTACATTTCCGTTAAGGAACTCATAATCAAGATAGCCGATAAATATGCTGAAGTGCAATAAATACATGCTGACTAACATTGTAAATGGACACTATACCTCTACCACTAAATATGCTACTTTTTTGTGGATACATCAAAATTCGTCCTTCCCGGTGTGCCCTCGATGCATCCCGCTTTGAGTTGACTGATGACGAAGAAGTGGAACATTGGTTGAACTTCCAGCGTGTCCACGGACTAGCAACAAAGCATATGAGTTATTATTTTATAAATTCGACCCAGAGACAGCTATGCGCATTTAAGCGCCATGTTGTTATTGCTACCTCGTTAACGGAATTGCACAATTGTAGACAAAACTGGCATGTCAGTCACTCAGTAAATAAATAAATAAATGAGATAATCCATCATGTGATATCATCGCTCAACTGACCAATAAGAAACCATGGGAGAACTGTACAGTTGCTTCATCCTTGTTAGGAATCATCAGCAGTGCATATCCACCGCGCCTGAACCGGGAAGCGAACCCGGGACGAACGATTCTGAGTCGAACGCCTTAGCCATTACGCTACCGGACAGGCTGTGAACGGTTTGTTCAACTTCATCACATGATGTTGACCTATTCGTCATTGATTTGCACGGTTACTGTCCGCTAGCTCACAGCGATCGACCCCAAATGATAGATGACTTCTCTGCAGGTAGCCCAAATAAATAAATAATTCTATCCACTCGTTTCTATTTATCTATCTGTGCGCATACGTATGTATTTGGGAACTAATAAATACTTTTGTTCTTCTTCCATGATGCAAAAGGAGACCCATTTGGATACCTCCCACATGAGTTGACGCTACGAACACGACTTGAGGTGTGTGAGAGATGCGCAAAGTAACAAATGGATGATGAGGTTTAAGTATGAATCTGTACAGCTCTTTTGGCACCCGTTGGGAAAATTCCCAGTTTTTAGGACTCCGAAACTTAACTGGATTCCATAAACCAGTTAGATTATGCAGGCGTTCAATAAGTTCATATTTTCTAGTTAATATGCCTTGAGATAGATGTCATGTGGCCAAAACACAACCTTGATCCTAAACCGTATGGAGTAAATTCCATTGCACAAAAAAGAAAAAATGTTCCGGAAACGAAATTAGAAGCTAGACAAATGTTACCTATGGTTTATTTTAAGCATTCGTAAAATGTGTTCAGAAACCGCGTGAGGATCTGAAGGCATAAAGGCCATAGCATGTGATTGCCAAAAATTAGCTGAACCATTATGGTGGAAAATTTTTCACAGAGTTTAGTTTCACGGTCTAACAATGAGCGAACTTGGAAACAGATTTTTCAAACAAAATACCGTATTGTGGGTTAAATTGAACCATTTGTCTCTTTTCCGCCGAGTTGCATTTTAACCCCGTCGGAAGATAGCTACTTATTTACATAGTTAAGTACGGGCCCTAGACCAGTGTGAGGACAAATCTTGAGTGCAGCAGAAATGGTCACCAGTTGTCCTCTCAATTTCCCCTTGTGAGATAAAAAACAGTTTGTAATCACATTAAATCAATCCTGACCTACTCACCACATCATGAGAAACCTGTAGACCAGGCAGGTAACTAACCGGCAAACTGCAGTAGTCGTGGCAAATCGGGTCACCGGATAGGGGGATGCTACAAAATGTGAAGTCGATAATCTCCATTACTCCGTTTCTTTATTGTAGGCTCTCGGTTTAAGTCAAAATTAAAGTTTTGTGTTTTCGTGTATATGAATCACTGAAACCGATTGGTTTACTTGTTTATATTTCCATGTTCGTTAAATTCATGTTGTGATTTTTGAGAATCGATATATTCAAACTGGAATCAAAATATGGCTGAGTTCTAATGGTACTTTTTGAGAACAGTGGTAGCAGAAACCGAAAGCGGATGACAGTCAAACGGAACCAAACTCAACTAACTCGATAACTCAAATCTAGAGACACCAAGCGTCACAACCCAAAATAAGCTAATATATAGCGTTACGTGTATAATCAGAACAAAGAGGCATTTATTGCAGCAAACGCACTGTATAAAAATTAATTTGTCATTGTACCCTTTTTAAAAATATGTGGCAAGAGACAAAAGTTTGGATAGTTGGTATACAAACTGTGTGTGGGTGCATGAACCGCGTGATCCTGATGTTCCCAGGTCGATTTACGCACAGTTGAATGATGCAGTTATTTGATACAAACTCATTCATTTGGCGGGAGATAGAATTTTATCCAATATGATAACAGGTTTTCTTGAAATCATTGTAGCTGTTCACCATAGTTTCGTTTTATTTTAATTTGGCCGAAATCTACGCAGCAACTCTGCCAGGAATTATTGCAAGTTTACGATAAATTTTACCTCAAAGAATGAGTAGATTTCTGCAGGCAATTGATCATTTTAACATGTGACTTGCTGGAAAAAATCATCTGTTGGAACTCACGTAGCCATGTTTAGAAGTGAAGCAAATGAAACCATACTGGACATTTCCATGGTTTCGGATACAAAATAACAGTAAAATGCAAACCGTAAAACGTGCTGGTTTGTTTAGAACAATTTACTGTACTGCTTGCACTAGTCTGTTAGTTGGGACACTCATACGTCCGCTAGAGACCTATTGTCTGGTTTGCAATGGAAAAACTGAAAGAACACCATGGACGAAAACTCTAACGTGTCGACCAGATTTAATCTTTGTGAAATAAAAGAGGCATGGTAATGTGCAATCTCTAAGCTACAGTTGGTTGTTTGCTTATTCACAACTTTGGAAAGCTTTTTTACTCTAAATCATAAATATTCATTCCATCCACTACTTCTGCTTCAAACATGCTCTGCAGTGCCAGATATATATATATATACATATATATATACATATATATATATATATGCTCACGTCTCTTGCTGGCACTAAGCATTCACTTATAATCGGGCGCCGTTTCGTCGTGCATGAGTTAATTTTTCTAAGTATCATCAAATATTCCACGAGTCGCGCACCAGTCAGCACCTTTACGAAAAAGTGACCATATTTGTCTACGACAAATTGATATCAAAGCATATTTCGGCTGTATCAGCGTAAACCATTGTAATGAAACCATAGTTTATCTAACGGAAAACCCGTTTGCTACCTAAAATCAATGACTTTCTCGCATTTTTCTCCTTGTTGGTGTCACTGGATCAATTGATGGAAGTTTTATTTTGCATTTTTATTGTGGGTAATAAAATGTCGAAGCTGCCTGGGCAGTGTATTAGGTTGCAGATGGAGTCTATTGTCAAACTTATACCTTTGCGATCACTTTAAGATTTTGAAGTGAATATATGACAAATATTATAAGATCCGATTATCAGCTGGTAAAGAGTAGGTCTACTTTCCATAGACGCTTAATTTCGGTTTGGTGCATTAGCCAAAAGTTAGGGTGGCACCGTTGATGACGTAAGCTCTGCTGTGGCATGCAACCAGTCGCTGAGATATTTTATTGCGAATAGTACTCTGGCGTTGTCCCTATCCTCATTTGAATTATGGTCACCATCATCATCCGAAACACGATCCAGATCATCACCAAGCATCATCATCGCTGTTATCATTACCATTATTCTATTAAGATATTCGCCAAATTTTGTTCACATTTGCACTGAAACCTGCAGTGTCATCGGCGCAGACTGTAAATAACTTTATGCATTCGCTTCGCACCATTTTTTCTCCTTACCATTGGGTTGAAGAGTTTGGTACTGTGTAACAGAATAGCTTTTTCAGGGTAAAACCTTTTTCAGGAATATTTTCCTCAAACCGTGCATTCAAGGCGATTGGACAGTTCTTGAGATATACGTCCGAATTATGTGAACTGAATGTAATAATAAGCATCAGACCAGATGCTGTTAATACTTGAAGTTTATAAGCAATTCCTTCCTTGATCTACCTTCAACAACTGAAGCCACCTTAAAGAGAAGTTTGGATTGTAATTATCAGGGCCGAACGACTCAAGAAGTTTATCGAAAAATCGACATCCCATGTATTGGTTTTCATTTTGAATGATATACTGCTAATAACACAACGCAGCAACAGAAGTTTGCATTTTTTATCTGGCAAAGTAAAAAATAATCCATGCTGTTCTGTTGACTAATTTACTCAGACCGAGTTGAATCACACACGAGCTCATGACTCCTTGTCAATGATCGTTACTTTACGTGGGCTCCGATTTACTGGTCCTGTCGTGGGCACTCACAAACAAACACCCAGTATTGGCAGAGGCCACCTTACACTCCGCGGGCTCCAAATAGGAACGCTTTAACAACTGTCAGTCCCACAGTACTGGAATGTACAATCATTGCAGAAGCCTGATAAGAAGCAAACTGAGAAAGGTCAGAAACTGAGTTTGTCAGGTACTAAGAGGACTAGTTACATCTTGATTATGAAGTAATCGCAAGCGTTGCTGCCAATCCACAAACCAAACAAAACAGCACGAATTAGTCAGAGTGGCAGACAAACTGAATCGTTTGTAATCACTAGCGGACTGGAAAGAGAGAAGCGCTCTGGAAAAACAGAACATAAGCGGATAACGGTTTGTATTGGCATGAGATAATGTTAGCCACCGTGCATGATGGCATAAAACACTTCCTGCTTGGAAATTGAATTTTCATTAATTTCTTGGGTTTCTTTCCTGTTCATCGAGTCCTATTTGAATATTACCCAATTTCAGAGCTATCTTCTCGAACGCTTAGATAAAATAATGGCTATCTGATAAATGGGTTCTCGAGAAAGATAGCAAATATTTCACCGCCTACATAACCGTCCTTGAGAGACAACGTTTCGCACATTCCGAAATATGTATGTCACTTGCCTCTGGTGCATTCGTTCAGTGTCCGGTCGGAAAATTGTTGCGGACGGAAACAAACTGACCGGAGAAAAACTATAACTAGCTATATTGTACAGCCTATCTATTTCATAGTTAACTTAATCTATAGTTTCTTCAACGGGTAGCTGTATTTCATGCGAAATATGTGTCCGTCTTGAACAGCTGTGCGCCATTTGAGCTGCGCCCAAGCAATTCATGGTTAACTTACCGTACGATGGAACTTCTGGGAGCATGCAATGATTTACTGATATGCAAAGGCAGCCAGATGTAAATGCAAACGGGTGAAGAAAAACAAAAAATAATAGAGCGATCGGCGTTCCAAAACAGAAATCAGAAACACATCAGATATCTTAGGGAAATGCAGACGACCTTGAAGGTCTATCAACAAGCACAAACTGAATCACTAAGACTAAACTGGCAGATAAGTGTTTAGAATCCCTAAGGCAGGATCTATTGAATAATGACACATCATGCTGTTCAACTTGGGAAGGAATAATTAAACACCGGAAAACCAGTATTATTGGTTAGAGGTTTTTGTACACAGTAATGATAGTTGCTTGATTTCTTTTTGAGACAGTAACATCTAAAGATATGGCCAAATATTAAAACCAAAGATTATTCTAGAGGTTGGAAAACCAGGAAACATCGCACGGGTTAATTCAGAAAAGGCTACACATTTAATGTTTACTCAGCCATATGGGGCTCTCCAAACGCTAGCACTTAAAATACGCATACACTGCGATAATCCGTGGTTTACAAGTTTAATTAACCAGAATATAATGATACGATATTTATAATGAGTAATATCTGGACGATAAAATATCAATCCTGGTAGCATTCTGCCCCCATGCGATAGGTTGACCAGGCTCAAATAACTAGTAATTACCAATGAATCACGGCTACGGTTTTCCGTAAACTCTTCAACGAACGGCATTCATGCGCATTTCTGAAGGTACAATTTATATTCTAGGCAGAATGATATCATGCTTCTCTCCTATTTTTTGAAATCAAGCAGTAATTTGGGAACATACAGCCTTAACAGTAGCCAGTGCCTCGATCGTTTGCCTTGCTTGCCCCTTCCTTAGTATATGTTTCGACATTTGTGCCAGATGTCTGGAAAGATAGCTGCTTATAGCATCATATTGGAAACCATTTTAAGTTGGATTTCAAGGCCGAGCTAGGTTCCAAACCACTGAAAACTTCCTTCAGTTATTAGAAGCCTTCAGTTAGCCACAGTGACTTATTATTTCACGCACAGTTAAGAATAATTCAGTAAATATGTCGCAATCGTATCGGAAATTAAATTCCTCGTTTGAAGCAATGGTTAATTTTACTTAAGATTTGAGACAGCCCTCTGTTTCAGTTGATAACCGGACTAACTATGTCCAAAATTATGGCAACACAGATTCGATTGATTTTGATCACACTTATCACGAGTGTATCGTTTGAAGTTACACACAATGGGCAAACCTCCACTGATCAAGACTTGCATTTCATCCGCTCGGTAGACACCCAGAGTGTTTGCCGTTTTTCCGCTTGTCTAATGCAATGTACTGCTTTTAATTTGTCCATCGTATTCTCAAAAACAGGGTTTTATACGAAAATTGTCAAACTGTTTCATGTAGCAAAATAATGATTATAACCAAAATGTCAATTTCTAACTATTGATTTCTACCCTCCACCGAGAGGTACTTCATGTTTTCAGTGGAAAACAATGACTTTTTGTTTGCACTTCAAAGTTCTTTTCTTGAAATTATGGTTTAGCTGACTAGCTTAATTTCCATAGGTTAATTTTTGACGGCTTCTTCTGAATTTCTGCAGGTATGTGAGAAATTTATTTCACTTCATGAAGAAAATGGAATGAGAGGGTTGAAAGCAGTTGTTTTTCAAGAATCCGTTTTCTAATGAATGGTGCTCAGTTCCAAATTGATTTGTTGTTCCGATCTATTTTTGTTGGCATTTTAGGTTTACGAATAACCATCAAGAACTACAGACATTTTTCGTCGCATTCTTACAAGCAACCGAATTGGATTTTTACCCTATTTTCACTAGTACATTTTGCTTCATCCAAACGATTGACAAAAGAGAGAAAATAGAGTCTTCTGAAAACTTGGGGAGGAGTATGTGCAATGATTTGAAAAGTGCCTTGGAAAATAAAGTACAAAGCATATTAATAAGGATAATATGAACACGCTTCATGTACTTACGTTTACTGGACTTGGTGTGATAAAATGTATCGGATTTGAACTCAAAGCTCAAGGATCCTAAACTCCACAATTCCTAAGAACTGAGCTACAGTGAACTTGGTTTTCAAAACACATTGGCATCTTAATATCCTAATGACAAGTTTGAATTCAGTGCAACCAATAAAGAAGAAACGAATAAGAAGTAAATTGATGTAATATAAACAGAAGAAGAAACCATCCACACAAGTGGTGATTTTTTGCACACTTTTGAACTGATCCATGATGTTAAGAAAAATGGAAAAGTTGACTGGAATCTAATGATTCCTCCAGAAGGCAAACGCCACATAATCGTAAAAAGTATGGACGGGTTAATTCAGATTGCCGTTTTTTTCCAACTTAGCACCTCGGTAATCGCACGTGGTTTTGTTGGCCCATCTAACAGAACTGTACCAGCTCAACTATTCCTAGACCTTCAGGCTCCAAGTGAAGCTTTTTCGGGATCTAATGCTGTAACACACGTGATATTCTAATTGAGAATGCTTGCACAATGGGATCAGTGATCCCTGAAATTGTAAAAGATCAGCAAAGTTCTGACAATCAAATAATTTTGCTTTTATCGTCATGCGAGAAGAAGCAGGATTTATGGTACCAATGACATTATTTATTGGAAGACATTATCGTCATTACTTCAACATCAAGTCAGTTTAGCGGGTTTTAATTGAGGCCGCATATAGTCCTGGCTAACATTCTGATATTTAAGATTAAAGCCGCGTTTAGCTTCCGAATATCTATTTTTACTGTTCCTTGTCGCATTAATAGCCCTCACTTGTCGACCAGCAGTGATCAGGTGGTCAGCATCGTGACATATAAGCCATGGATGTCGATGATCTGAGTTCGCCCAACGCCCAGTGGAATTTCATTGGCCTCGATTCCTTCCTGACAATTATGTGCATCGACGTTTCGATAATAAAGAAAGCCAGAAGATAGAAGACAAAAGAATTCCTCACACGCTCCCGTAACGGTAGTGAAACTCTGAATGTACAACAGCACAAACATTCATCGGCTAAGCAGAAATGACGAATTACGCTGGGGCAAACTTAGCTTGCTTGCAAAGTACTAAATTTCAAACAGTAGTCATTATCATTCGTGCATAAACTCATTAGAAATGATCCTATGTGGCTTACCAGGAGGTTTCTAGGCTTCGACCAGCCGGAATTTTCAACTTCAGTAAAAAGCTCAATGCCGTACCCTTGTATTCTAAATTTGTGAACCCATACTACACAACCGATATGTAGTCAGCTGTTTCTGTGCACACGGGCACTCATCTTCCATTGCATGTGCTCAATCAAGCATCATCTGTGCCTTCTGTTCCATTTTCAGGAACACATTAAGAAAATTGCCAGTAGTTGAGCATTGTTAATCATCCTGATTGCTGTAAGAAAACAAAAGCAATCCACAGGCTGGGATTATTTACTTTTTGGTACTGACAACCAAAAAAACTAGTAAGGAGTATATAGCAATTAGGCTAAAACTATCAACTTGGAAGGATGTTTTATTTTTTCGGATGAGCAATGCACGAAAACGAGAGCGCCGAGCGAAATCACAAATGCAGTCCGGTAATCCGTTTTGTGTTTTGAATCCAAATCTTTGACTGCCTTTTTGTGGATTCTCTTTCAAAGGGAACCGTTATTATTCGTGTAGGCAAGGTAAGATGAAATATCCTAACAACTTTAGATGGTATTTCGTAGCTTCGTTTTGAGTATTACTGTGCAGAATATCTCTTTTAAAAGTTCCAAGAAAAATTCCACGCTTAGGATCAGAATGAAAGTCTAACTTTATCAAGCAGGTATGTAATCCAGTGTTACTGGTGGATAGACCGCACCCAGGGTGCTCTTCTCATCGATTTGTGCGCTTTTCAGAGTGAGTGTTTCGTGGTCTGTTTACCCGTGTCTAAGTATCTCGGCCATAACGGCAACGCACGGATATCCCCTCTCTGGTATCTTAATTTGCCATAATATGCCGATAATCGTTCGTTCCAGTTTATAATCACAAGTGTGGTTCGGTGCACATACATTTGGGGGGGGGGGGAATTTCTAACAGGAATTTGGAATGTACAGTTTGATTTTACGATTTCACTTGATGAACTCGGTACTAGTTCTTGCTGGTTGCACGATTTCATAATGGAATCCTGTAGACCGAATTTTAGGTAAGATCATCATTCTGTGCATCGAAGATAGTGAGTAACGCAACTCGAATATGTGACTTGCACGATCCACAGTTTCAACAGATAAAATTTTACCATCTTCGTCGGCAGTAGCTTTCGGTAACAATACTGCCACTGTGGCAGTTTTTGTGACAATACTGGCAGTAAAAATAAACCTTTTTGCCATTTTGCTCATCAAATTCCGTTTTGTCGACAAACGTTTGTGAAGTAACAAAATCGGAGAGCTAGTGACAGGCCATAATTTTAATTTTTAAAGCAGTCCTCATAATTTCACGTCTGACTCTTCCGGGGGAAAAACACAATTACGAACCAATTCTGACTTGCCACAGAAAAGTTCAAAGCACTTCTGTTGCTGTGGTCATTGTTGAACATTTTGCCAATGTGAAAACGTGTGAAAAAGCTTTTGCCAACAATTAAGGGGCAGGCTGCTGCATTTGAGTGTGTGAAAGAAACATCATTTCTTGTCAATGTACAACAGATCCAGTGATAATTTACTACGGATTACATGAACCTAAAAGACAACCTTTTTGAAATACGAGTTATATCCGATCTGGGGTTTACCAGACAGCCGGGGTAAGTACAACTGGATGTCCTTTTATTGGTATTCTAAGAGTTTTTGAAGGACAAAACAGACCGATGATCCATGTGAATAGGAAGCAAGCCTCTAAATATCCTACGGCAGTATCGAAGTGCATGTGAAATATTTGTCTGTCAACCTAACACCATCAATAGTTCAGCAAAAGAAAAATTTAATTACATCTTTAGTTGAGAAGCGATGGCAAAAATGCAATCAGAAGTACTCAATTGACGACCCGAAACTTTTTGAAATTTGTTTTACGCAAAGTTTAAATATGAAATGATGTGATACTAAGGATCAACAAATTTATGTGTACCAGCGAATGTTGTTATATTTAATGCATAAAATGTACCAACTCTTCTCATTCATTCCATGTACAGTTCACCTCTTTCTTATCTGAAACTAATAAGGCATTTCGTGGAAATTGCATATTTATGGAGTTCGATGCAGTTTCCTTTGAGAATAGTGACTATTGTTCAAGTATTTCCGTATCTTCTCGTGCCAATCCCGATGCATGATGTTCAACCATTCCTGATTGTAGACCACAAACCTAGAGCAGATCCTGGATTTTAATTCTAACTCCCCGGCCTTTTCAAGTTCGGCAGTGTTCGATTGGCTGTTGTCACTCGTTGAATATTCGCTTAGGAGAAGAAAAGCATCATTATTACTGTCTATGTTTTCTTCTTCCGGTCAAGGTACAGCAAAATGCGTGGCTCTTTCAAATAGGATAGCGGTCAACTAAAGGCTGTCAGATGGGGAAATGATCGGTTACGCCATAGCCTCTATTCAAACATTTGGATATTTGTCGTCTATCCATCGCCATTTATCATCCAAACATCCGTTTGAAGACTCCTCAGAGTTAAATTTCACAGCATCGAATATTAAATGGTGAACTCTCATTCCTATGCCTAATAATTACCAGAGATAGTAGACATCAGACGACTTAGACCGATACACTGGACCTTGGAGTATTGGTTAATTTGGTGTCTGCCTGTTCATGTCTACTCCGAAACGTCATTCGTGTCAGTCTCCATCAATCCTACACGCTTAACTAGAACGACAAAATGAAGCAAAAATGAACGAGTAAACTATTTTTGAAGTTTTTCGTTTATTTTTCCTCGAACATACTGATAGGAAAACGAATTACCCGTTCGTTTTAATAAATTTGAAGGCCTTTAAAAATAATCCTCGATTTCCAGGTTAGCTTTGACTTTTTACTGAGAAAATACTCTGTGATCTCGAATCTACCGCTATCCGACAATACCTCTAACCGTCAAGTGTTCACGACTACTATCTATGAACGTCACCTAAAGTGGAAGTTAAAGAGAGGTTAACCAAAAGTACAGTTGGTAATTTGAGGATGACCATGAACCTTTCGTTCTGATAATCAGTAGTTCCGATCGAATTTTATCGAACTGCAAATTCCGGTGGTAATGCTAACACCTAGTCAGTATTTAAACAAACGTTTTCAAATATCACCTTCCGCCCTCAGTCGACACGTGATCGGAATTAGAATAAACAGATTATTTGTGATGAACTTTATTGCGGGACTGGCTAAAGAACATTGGAGTGCGTGTGGAGGAACTGCACAGAAGCAAAATGCAGACGACATTCCTTGTCTGTGCAGCATTGGGTGGGAGCGAAAAGTGACTGGCAAGAAACTGGATCGGCATTTGGGAATGGTATTTTATTTCTCATTTCCCGAATCCCCCACTTCAATAAATCTTATTGGCAATGAATAGAAAACGCCTGGAATTTCTGTATACCCCGCCCTACATCTCAGTGAAACTGTGGGCTCAGTCGGATTCTAAATCGAGAATAGTGTGTGGATTGAAAGCAGTGTTCTGTTATTGTTACATTCATCACTTGTTAGTTCTAAACTCGTCTTTAATGACAAATTGATGATCAGAGACTGAATTGAAGTCAGCAGTATTATTATTTTTATTCTTATTCAACATTACTCGTGTCTTTTTTCTGAAGAAATCCAAAAATGGTTTAACCTCTATAATTGGAAAGTTCTTCGATATTAACCAGGAGCTATGCTCTTTTTGTGTGGACTTTTACAAAAGCTTTTGATGTGATTGCCTACACAATGGCTCTCATGCACACCTAGATGTGGCTTACTTCTGATTTGTTTTGAAAAACATATGAAAGATTTCAACTTAGTGACCGAACAGATTGCACTACGCCCGATGGTAAATTGGTACAGTAGGAGCAATGTACCTATTTCCTACCCGGGTACAATTGTGGCCAAATCTCATTCTCTATCTCACTCCGCTCATTGTTTTCCATTTGTTGCTCACGTGTGATATAATCAGCCGGGCAACCCCACCCAATTTTAATTTTCATAATACCTGATACGTTTTGACTTTTCTTCAGAATAGTTTCGGAATACAATGGAACTAATATCAAATAAACCTACCAACTCGATTCAGGTTGTTCACTGGTGCATATCACTTCGCCGAACTGGTCTTCACCTAGTATCATGTACCAACATGTGGAATACAACACCACAAGATGTCCTTATGCAGTCTCCCGTCACCCACAAAAACAGGAGGACATAACAAGTCTACCTTGTGTGTCGTTTTGTAAACAGTAATGAACTACATTCAGTCAAATCAAACTAGATTTTGAACGGAATTTCGTACAACAATATGAAAGCCGCTAAAGTTACCGGATCACAATACATGTAGGATTATCAATGGATCTTCGAGTATCTGTGAATATGTTGTACAGTGCAATCATCAAGGTTCGCCCAGATGTTACTTTTTCCCTCCAATTTAACAACGGATGAGAGCCGATGAAAGCACCATGCATCAGTATAAGGCAGAAATGCCGTTTTTAGTTTGGATCCATTTACTGTTGCACGATGTTCCGGTCGAACAGTCCCGTGAATGACCCTTGATTGGTTGAACCAAAGTAACTGAATTCAACTGTCTTTGGCTTACTGCCCATCGGAAGCACAATGATCTCAAGTCACTTTATCAACATTGCGCTGAGGATGCATCATATCCGAGTTTTCTTTTAACTGGAGCTCAGAAGGATTTCGTATCCTCCGCCACTCCCATGGTCTGAACCAGATTCATCTAAATGAAAGACGTATATGTTACCACTGTGCCACTGGCTTCCAATCAGGCTAATCAGAACCACCAAGTTACGTTTGTTCAGATATCGAACAAAATGACAGCCAGTAGTGTTCAGTAGCCTAGATTCTCAATTATTTCACCCTCGAATTTCTCCGGGGGACTATGTATGTGGGATGTTTCTATTTAAAAGTGAAAAATAACCGATTTTCCTGTATCCAAATCAGAAATATTTTGAAGAATTCGCTTGACGCACACCACTGCTTTTCCTTCTTCTCGATTTTAAGGTTACGCAGGCCTGTCAAACACCCCAGAGTTACTTAACACAGTCATACCAGTTGGTGGCTAAAATACTAAGAATACAACCGATGAAATTGTTGTGTTTTGTTCTTTCCTCCGATAACATACGCAGTCACGTCCCGTCACTTTTCGCTGTCGAGTGTAGCATCAGTGGTAGTAGTAGTAGTAGTAGTAGTAGTAGTAGTAGTAGTAGTAGTAGTAGTAGTAGTAGTAGTAGTAGTAGTAGTAGTAGTAGTAGTAGGAAAGATTTGTTGATTTTCAGTCACTTTCTGCATTTTGTGATTTTTTCTTTCCCCATCATAACTGGCGTTGCGGGAAAGATATGTCTAATTCGACCGAATCTAAGTGAATGCGGTACCTTACCAGCCACCTTTTTCCACCCCGATGATCAGTCCGAAATATGTAAAATTCAAATTTTGATATACTAGGACATTTTTGCAGGACATTTTTTTCAATGCAGTTAATTTTAGCCGCTAGAATAAGAAAGCGACGTAAGCAGGGGCACGTCTGAGGCGAGGGAACAAAAAGTTACTGAGATAAACAAATATTTGAGGCCTATCCCAAATAGCCTTAGGTTAAACTTAGAATTGCCCATCCTGGTATTAGGCAGTAGACGGGGTATTATTGCTGATTGGTTCAAACCAGTTGATTTCTAACATAAAAGGCGTGAAAGTCACAAGTGAATTACGCGAGAATTCCTAACAGTTATTTGTATGCCAAAATGTTGAAATATTTTATCGGTATTCATTGGTGCATATTGTTTGAAGCAGCACGAGTTCGCGAGTGGTGGAATATTCAGCTGGCAGCCTGATGAAGTTAAACATGTGTTTTAGGCTTTAATCCTACAGCCGCTGGTCATTTCCGCATCAAAGAAGCCCTCAGCTGGCCTGGATTACATTTTGTAAGTGTTCAGTAGTTGCACAGCACATAAAACACAACGTACGTTGGACGGAAGAATGCCGAGATTGCATCAATTTGTACCCGAATAACTTGCTCGAGAACAAAGCTGTCAGCACAATTACGATTACTTGCAAAGTATTCGACGGTGATCATCAATAAAATATGTGACTGAGTCTGTTCAACATTTGCTACACACGTGAAATATTCAAGAAACGAATAAAAAAACTATTCCTTTTTTTGAACAAAGCCTCCTTTGCTTGAACAAACCTTTTGAGAGTGCGTCAGTGCATTGTTGAGTTCGAGGTCCTGAGTATGAAAAGGGCACGATAAATTTGTGCGACAAAATGACAAGATTAACATTTGGGCATTTATTTATTCGTTCTAGATAATCCGATGCAATTTTATCTGGCTGTGATGACTCGAACCGCTCCAAGTGATCTAGAAATAAATATGCGAATTCCATGGAGTGCATATGTTTCTGGCATCCATAGATATTTTGCTCTCTTCCCCTATGGTTTATCGACAAAATTGCACACCTCGGTCAATTGCGGGCTGCCTATGTGGGCAAATTTGAATATGCACTGGCATGCACAATGAAATGGGCACTGGTCGAAGGTGAACAACTTGAGTGAAGAGTAAATCACTTGGGATTTCAGAAGAAATCTCACGAACGTGTTTAGAATCGCCGACCCAACTAAACCCAACTTATTGGATAAGATAAAAAGTGAGCAAGAGCAGGTGAAACTGCTTCCTATATGACAGCGAGCTCAAATGGCTTCACGAAAATACTTTTGCGGTCGATTTTTTTTCAATATTTAGCTTAACAGGGATGCAGCTGAATAAGGGACGCTTCTAATGATACGCATTCAATATTCAGTTGAAAAAATGACAAATATATGCACAATCATTATATCATACTGGCATTTGCTCCCTTTGAATGGCTGCGCTACAGTTTTTCGCATAGTCTACCGACATGAATTTACCGAACTCACTTTGAAAAATCATGTTTCGTCTCTATGATCTGGTAAATTTAGTTTGCAAGTAAGAAACATTGTAATCAAAATCATTCCTTATTTGTAACATCCTTAGTTGTAGATGCCGAACAAGTGTAAAAATCATGTGGCAATCGGTAAACTGATTTTAGTCACAAAATTCCAAGCCAGATGTTTTCAACCGCAGTTTTGAACAAAAGTATTACCTCTATGCCAAAAAGCCTTAGGAATTGCTTTACTGAAAAGCGTTTTGCAACAAAGCTAATAGGGTCTCCGGAAATCAGTTTTCTTTTTACGACAGATCATTGAGGCTGTGCGACTGATCGGAAGTGTACAGAAAGGAATATGCGTCACCTAAAATGTTGAGACGATTCAATAGTGTATTTTAGGTGTTTTTAAGTGTCGATAGCATGGTCATAATCTATCAAAGCTTCAAATAGGCCCATGATTCAGACTAGCGCATGCAAAACGGTTGCGCGTGCCTACGACTACTCCGCTTGAAGCTGTTACACTCCAATTCACGCAGCATTAGAACAGGGTTGGAGGACCAGTTAGTACACAAGTCATTGGATTTGTCATTATGTCGGTTATTCGGCCATTCGAGAGGACAGGAGGAACGTGGTGGATGACATTCCGGAACAGACAACTAAGCTGCCACTCAGCTCACTCCCACGCCCAACTAATTGATGCACTACGTTGTTCTCCATTCCGAATCTCACGGTTATTTTGCCTATTCCTTCATACCGAATGTGGATTTCATAAACAAATTGAATAACTATTCTCTAACCTGCGCGCACCCACACAGAAAGTATTAGGATCTCGCTGCTCCCATTTACATTCGTGGTTTGAAGCAAAATCTTGATTCTGTACACCAGTTTTGCCAGACCACTATTTCTTCCACAGTCTGGCTTTTGTCAGAAACAAAATTTTCCATCATCAAGCACAAGTCATGTTAAGTTTCCCAACTACTCACTTCATTCTTACTTCTCCCTCAAAGCTAGGGTGTACGTTCACATCCAGCAATTTGCCGCTACCTCATCTAGCTTTAACTTTTCCAAACGGGTTCTCCAGATTTTAGGGTTAAAAATCGTTCTGTGCTTTCAATTATTATTTTTGTACCATTTGCCGCTTGTCAGTAGCAATCCTTCCACGATTATTGATTTATTTTCTTACAAACTGAGGCACCGACTTCAACGGACAACAGCGACCGCATCAACATTCTTGACTGTTTCGACGTCTACATAAGGATCAGTTATTGTACTCGTCGGATACTTCGACCGTAAGACGCGACACTAAGACTTTTGCTCTAGAGAACAACCTTCAACATTAGCGGAAATTGGCGAACAAGCTCGTTTGTAGTTAGTAGCACCCACTTCAATATGCAACATTAAGTAGAACGGGAAATGACTATTTTCATTTACGGTGCTTCACGTCGATTAGTCAATCAATTCAGCAATCAGTCCCCTCCACTCACCTCCAAGCACATTCATAGAGATGTGAGCCCTGTAACCGCAGACTACTGCGTCCCAAACCATTTGTCACTCTACTTATTGTTATGTAATGACTTGGGTACAAGTAATTGATGAAGAGCATTTTTCTCCATTGTTGTTTTACATTTGATCAGTAGTATTTTTCATCAATCTTTGTCAAACGTTTGGCCTCCTTACACACTTCCGATCACATTGATCAGTGCGCCCTTGACATCATTTTTACATCCGGTCCCATTCCATTTTCTCATATCCCTTAGCAGTCTTCTTTCGGATCATCGAACCACTGCCTCATTTCATTTTCACTCTTTTCTGGTCCCGCTCCAATACCTAACTGTACACGCACTTTTCTTGCATTACCACTCTGGATGTGTGCAGATAACTGCCTCATGTTGCGATTCGTACAAGTGACGGAGCGGATGCATTCATTTGGTAAATGCTCATTTGGAATGCGACCAGAAGCATTTATCTTTGTTCCCATATAAAGTGACAGACGTAGCTGAGTATATTTTCGTTAAATGTGGTTTTCATTACGACGAATAACATTTAGCAGGTATTCCACCTTGAAATGCCAATTTTAAGAAAAGAAGTGGGTAAACAGATTTTTTAAGCTGTCGCTGGATTCCCCGTGTGCTGTTAGTGCTCAGTTCCAATGCATTGGGATCCCAAATGATTCGCCCTTTTATTGTCCTGATCATTGTGCAGCTGCACACTCATATTTTGATAGAATTCGAAACATTTATCTCCTAATTGAAATATGTTGGAATATGTAATCATTCCTCCTTATGCACCGTACTTTATCTCAACGCATTTTTACTCATATTGTGCGTATATCCAAACCTTAATCGGTCCCTCAAATTCATTATCTTAAACCATTTCACTAAAGGAAACCTAGCGACTGAAGTCTCTAATGTGAAGAACCGGACGAATTTCCAGAATGGGAAGCTCTTTTTTTGTCCAGTCGCTGGCAGCATTTCGAAAGATCTATCATTCCAAACAGAAACGGTTTGTCACTTCGGCTCGAGCGATCCGTGGTGCAAATTTTGTTCGATATCGTTTTCTACACCTTTTTTCCAACTCTTCAAAAATCCGATCCTAAGTTGCACATGTGTGGCATCGAAAACTTTAATCGGATTTCCTACATTATTTTGTCTGTTTCCAGAAACATCGTGTCCAAAAATATGCCGATAATGACCTGAAATTCTCGCTTGGAATAATGTCTATATCCTCCTTCCACTATCTCACCCCCTTTATATCAACACTCTTGTCATGTCCCCATACAGATTCTAACTGAGAAGAGGGAAGCTTGTTCTGAACACCTGAGTTTGGACAATTTTCCAACAACTTTGGGCATAGTGTCTACTTCATTACTTTTTCACAATGATCATATTTTCTGAAAGCAGTACTCACTTGTTGAAATCAAAATATATAAAAGATTATTAAATCCCAAACATCGACTAGTCGATGCCGACTTTTGGATTCTAAGTGACCAAAGCACACCTTATTCTATGCAAACTGTCCTAAAACTTGTGTTGTGTGAACTCTGTTTATATACGACATGCCGAGTTCCTACCAATTGTCAATGGAATGGATAAATATAAAACCGCCGATTTATAATCTGTTGGAATTATCTGAAATAATAAACTCTAAACGCAGTTGCATAATCTGATTGTTGTTTGCTCTTTCCGTGAATTTCTGGTTTGTTGTTCTTTGAAACCGTATGCGTCCAAATGGTTTCTCACGGTCAAGCCCAATCAATCGCATATTACTGCAACCGTCATTTACTCCGAACCGTCGCCATTTTCAACAGGACGCGCATGCGGTGTCTCACTGACCTGGATTCGCCCTTCTAATAATATGCAAAGATCCAGGAAATCTATTTTATTATTTTTCTAACAAATCTGAGAAGTGAACGACTTAATCCGGATGCACAGCAACAACCGCCCATGATTGTTCGCTATTGCTGCTTGCCGTCCCCGATCAGGTGAATCGCACGAGGGACGATTTCTCGGTCAACCAGCAGTTCGTTTCATTTCGCTTGTGCTGAGTTTTATCCGCGCGCATTTCTACTGCCTTCTACTGGGTGTTCCTCTTATTTGCGCAAACAGCTCAACGAAATAGATTATTTGGAACCTGGGAACGGCTTGTTCAGTTCGTCGAGCAAATTAGATCATCGAATAATTTATGTAGATAATCAGCTTACATGAGGCAATTCAAACCTATCCATTTGATCTCCTGCAAACGAATCCACTCAAACCGGGTTTCCGGGACAAAGAAATAATCTGCATGTAAAAGAGGCGACCGTTTATAGTGGGCGCCCATTTTCACACGATAGATTTCGCTTTGTGAAGTGGAGACCTTGAATTACCCTGCGTCGTTTGTGTTGCTACTTCATATTAGCATTGTGCACCTCTACCTCGTTGGATTTTTCACTTGTATCGAGGGCGGGTCTGCAAAACCAGGATTCCTCTTCCCGCGATATGCAGCCTTTCAAGTTTCTTGTAATATCACGTAAACTGGAAAAGGCTTAAGTATGTGCACCCTAATCTGAGCTGCATTTGACTAAGCAACCGTCACCTGCTAATTAAAACGTACACATTTTCACGGACTTGAAAGCAAAATGAAAAGTTGTTCTTTGGTGATCTCCCGCAGGGTCATTTTTCATCTCAAAAGTGTTTGTGGTAAGGGACATGCGTTTATTTAAACCCATAAAAGAGCACTGGGCACACTGAAATGAATGCTCACCAGCTACTTAGCCGTGGGTTTATTGAATTATTGAAATATTCAATTTCTTGTTTTAGAGTAATGCTGCCGGATTTAGGTGAAATTTTCGGTAGTTCCCATTTCATGTACTGGTTTAGTATATGAGTGACTTGCTTGCACACGATTCTTGATATCGTTGGTTAGATCAATGAGCAGCCAAATGTTTCCAATGAACTCGCTCAGCTTTTTCCAAACGTTGAGGCATATTTTCATGTGCACAAACGCATTGCCTCTTTCAATCCTCTGTATTTTGGCATCCCAACGATTTACTTATCTCGCATCCGTATATTTTGGTAGCAGTTTGTTGAATTCACTAAAACTTGGCCGAAAAATTTCCCCAGTAAATTCTATGGAACTGACCCTCCTATACTAGATGAAAGTTATTACATTAAACACACCAGATCTCCTAAGAAGGCTTTTCGTCTCGAGTGCACACACAAGCTATCCGGTTAAAAGAGGGGAATCTAAGAATTGGTATTCGTGCCATCCAAGTAATCGACCGTAGCGCATCACGAACGACAGATTTTTGACATTTCATTTAACCTCGATTTAAGGGAAATTACCGCAACTAGATAGAACCTGTCATGCTATAAAAGATTTCCAAATTTCGAATTTGCGAACTTCGAGTGCACACAATATCACGACCTACTGCCGTATTGGAACAATCACTGGAACAAGTACCACAAAAATTACGTCGTATATGGTTCCATCTTTCGTGGCCGTAACCATTTAGGCAGTGTTAGTACCCAAGCCCCTGGATTTAATATCTGTTTGCAAAAATTCAGCGAGCATGCCTAGTAGTGTAATTTGTCTGCGACCAATAGAACGTCCTCATCATCAGCGTCCATCATGTTGTGTAAACTCGTTTTATCAGTAGTAAACCTCAAAAAATAATAAGTGCAATGAATCCTGTCCTCATTTGTCATTTATCACGAGTTTGCTTACGAGCATTTGAAAACAAGACAGTTCAACCAGCGAACAAACCCAAACACATTTCCGAGGAGTTATTGGTCGAGTTTCAATCAATTCTTACGCTCGCAGCCTTGGACTTGGTAAACTGGAGTGACGAAAATGAGGGTCATTTACACAAAATATCAACATAAATTATTTGGTGTTTTCAACCTTTGCAAAAGCTGTATTTCCAATGCACTGGACTGCTAGTTAGAAATGGAGACTTAGTTATTTTATTCCTCTGAAGAGTCGTGTCTGCGAGAAGTGGACCCAAGAACCAGCAAAGTAGTCAACAGATGTCCTAGCACTTTTTGGTACCAATTGATCATGAGCAAAACGAGGGAAAATCGTTGGTTGCCTGCATCATGTGCTCCTTATTTTGAAAACCAAAACCAAATGAATTTTGTAAATCAGTAATGTGGCATTACCCGCAACATGACATAAAAAAGAAACAGCAATCACAAGTCGATAGTCTGTGTCTTCTGGTGTTCGAAAGCAGTAGTCTTCATGAAGTAAATCTAACAGGTTGATTAAAGTTTGAAAATAGATTACAGTTTACCTGGTCACTGCAAAGCATATCAGTGCTCACACCGGTAATCATCACAGAGACCACCTTCTTCGTATCACACTGATCGAGGCTAACACCCTCCAATGAGATGTGAAATAAGGAGTCAGGCTCTCGAGTAAATTTATTTGCACAAAAGATGAAATATGAACAAAGTTCTATCACAATAGACAGTACCAGCTGTGTATGTCGGTTGCATCAACTAAAATGTGTGCGAACACATTAGCCATGGGTATACTGTTAGACGGGATTCCAGCCGACAATTTTTTGTGTGCAATTCGGTTGAGTGGTTCCATTACTCAAATGAAACGTCATCGTCTCTCTGTCCAGTCTGTACACCCGCCCACTGAATCCAGTTCGTCCTGGGCCAAAGATGAGTTCTGCAGGGACTTATCCCGAGTTCTCCGAAATTTGCGTTCAACGAACATTGTGATCGCTGCTGGTGATTTGAACTCCTAGCTTAGATAGTTGGCGGAATCAGAACGGCACACCAGAGGCTATCCCAGCCGATCGAACTGACAAAGATGACCCCCTCGTCTAAACTGGTTCCGAGCAGAGGCATCAACTGACTTGGCACCCTTTTTCACTTTCGCAACATTGGGCTCAGATTCACCACATTGCAATCGATCACCGCTGGCGACTATCAGTTAAAGATTGACGATCATTCTGGTCCACATCCCTGGACTCAAATCATCGTTCGGTTCTTGCTCGCCTCAATATGTGCCTAGTCTGTGGTCGTATCAAAAAGAAAACCACCCATCCCGTGCAGCTGATTCTTGACGATAGTAGCTGACTTCAATTACAATCAGAACGAAACGGCCATGAGCAGAACGAACACTGAGAACATATCAAAGAAGCTTTGCGCTCAAGAGTAACTGCCAAGCAGGACCTCAGGCTAAAAGAACCTCAGTAACGTTGGATATCATCGACCTGAGTTGTTCTGTTGAATGCTCGCTAATCCGTTCTTCTAGACGTCGCATGAAATGAGACGTTTAAATACCTGAGACGTCAACCGAACGGGAATTTGAGACAGGACCGCAACACGTGGTGGACAGGGAAGTGGAAGAGGCTGCCACTATCGTCTGTAGTTACAGCCTTTGCCAACTGATTACGAATACTGGCCCAAGAAAGCCGAACATAAGCAAAACAATCGAGGAATCTGACGGCTCACTGATTCATTTTCAGAAGCTGCTGTAATGTATTATAAAAAATCATGGCATTTTGTCATAAGGGTAATGGTTGCAGAAACTAAGCTAAATTTCAACGATCAAATGCTTTTGATCGTAAAACTTGTCTTGAGAAAGACTACCCACCGTAGTCGAAACGTTGGCGCATTACATCTACCAACAACGCTGTTATTAACATTATATCATTCACAATTAGAACCAATACATGGTGCATCGATTTTTTGATACACTCCTTACATCCT